>CM076575.1:2039298715-2039495311 GCA_034641835.2 Pinus albicaulis
TTACACAAATGCTCTTTGTTTTCTTATATGTTTTCTTATTTCACTACACTTTAATGTTCCATGCCATAAATCAACTTAAATAGATCTGTTGACATAGATGAATTTCCCCATAGACCACTCTTGAAACTTGTTGTGCAATTAAATCCTTTTGTGAATCCATAGCCCAATGGATTGATGTTGTTTCCTACTTATCTTATTAGCTGAACCATTTTCAACCTACTTACACCTTTACCCCTCAACAGACTTCCTTCATTTTAATGATATTCATCCCAATAAAAAAAAACAAAACCCTTTTGCTTTATAACTAGCCTAATATCATATTATAAGCCTTGAAGAAATATCTTTGAAAACACAAATATAGAGATATCCCTCTCTGAATCAAGGATGGCTAGATCCTAGGATTCCAAAGTGGTTTTGATGTAGGCTTTGCAGCATTTGTTCTTGACAATATTGCAAATTACGTAGACCTAACATATTGGCGACCATACTGGGGAAATTATTAAGTAATAGATAACTTCACGACTCAAATAACCCCTATTTCTAAATGAATCAAGTGTAACCAAGACTGGTTATTATTGATTGTTGATGGTGAACAACAACCAAACCTTGAAAACAACTAAAAATCCTTCACCTGGTGACTCCATTGGTATTCAGTAGGCTTGCTGACCCCTTTGGTTTTTCCTAAGACTCCACTGGGAAAACATTTATCATAACATCATAGAAACTCAGTTAAGAAGACTTTGAAGATTGAGTTTTCTTTGAAAAGATTAGTTAGCCTCTTAAAGACTCATATTTGGCTGAAATTTTCTCATTATTGGGTCTAAAAACTCTGCATAATGGCTTCTAGAAGTGTTTATACTAGAGCCTATCCTAACCCAAATCCTCTTGAGATAGTTGATAATCCATAAAGTATCCTTAGGAAATATCCTAAGTCTAAAACTTCAAATGTTGTCAGAACAATCACTAGAGCCAATTCTGTCTCTAAAAACCTCTTAGCTCTGCAAGATACACAAGCTGAATTAAGAAACCCATCCATAACTAGGCCACTTAGTGATATAGATCAGATAGACTTCGAGCCTTCGCATTCACCCCAATAAAGTTGTGAACATACTGATAGTAGAGAAACCACCCCACTTGATCTGCATTTCCTTCATAATTTTGGTTTCTCTCATCCTAGATTTTCTCAACAGTCTCTTTCTTGTCCATCCACTTCTGTTATCCATACATCCACTATTCAAACTATTCCATTCCATCATCCCCATCCTATCTTACATCCTCCACCTGTAAACCCCCCACTTTTTCCACAACCTCCTATCATGGCAACATGGTATGCTCCTCTAGTCCTTCCTTTACCTTTAGTCAATCTGCCATAGGACTATCAGTCCAAGATTCCATTATATGATGACAGTGGTTCTATTACTACTTTAGAACATGTGGATAAGATGAATGACTATTTTATATAAATGAGATAGATGATGAAACTGTCAAACTCAGATTGTTTGCTCAAAGTTTAGGGGTAGAAGAAAGAAAATGGTTCAAAAGCTTAACCCCTAATAGTATTAATGAATTCCAAACTCTCCATCAGTAATTCCTAAAAAAATAGGAAGTCAGGAAAATCCCTCTCCAAATACTGTCAGATTACAACGACCTCAAAATAAACACTAGGGAGAGTGTTCAAAATTATTGCACTAGATTCAACAGTGTTTATAATGCATTTCCCCCATATTTGAAACCTCCACAAGGCTCATATTTGGTCAAATTTCTTGAAGGATTTGATCCTGAAATGGCTTATTAGCTAAGAGAAATAGATCCCTTGACTCTGGAAGACATGCAGAAGGGAGCTCTTACTGTGGAAGTAAATCTGATTGAAAAAAAGAGCTAGGATGAGGAATGGAAAGAAAGTATCTTTTAGGGAGGAAAATGCACCTTCTACATCTAACTCAAAAATGGAAAGAATGATGGAAGAAATGATGAAGAAGATTAGCATATTTGAGAGAGCACAATCTAGAGAAAACCAATCAGCTCCCCAAAACAGAAATCAGTCTCAAAATGAGAATCAGAACTTTAGGAGAAACCAACCTTAGAACATACAAAGAGAGGATGATCAACAGATCAGGCCTCCTTTCCAATAAAATTATGTTAATGAGGATGAAGATACAAATGAGCAAACAGAGGATGACAACATGAACATGCTGGGAGTAAGCAATGAGGATTCTGATTTCCTCCATGAAAGAAAACAAGGTCTATATACACCTTATGATGATAGAAGAACACAAATTGATTATTATGAACAAGACTCTGAAAATTCCATCATAGGATCACCTAAACAATATGACCTGACAAGTAAAAAGAATCAAGAAACTCCCAGGAACAAAACCTCTGATAAATTTTCCAAAAGAAACTCTGAAAATGCTTCCAAAAAAACAGTTGAAAATCATAAAACAGTGGCTGTAAGTTCTGATTTAAACAAAGGTAAAAACACCCAAGCCAATGAAAAAAAGATTCTTAACCCCAGAAACACTACCATCTCAGCTAATGCTCCTAAAAAAACCATTTTAACTACTGTAAATACTAAAAATAGGCAATCTGATTTTGCTGATCAAGGAGTGACTAACAAGGTTGAATCAAACATTTTAAAAAATCAGATTCCCTTTAGCCTAGAGAATGAGATTTCCAAAATCAAAATCTCTGTCCTACTTACTGATTTAGTCACTCAAAATTTATATAGAGGTCAAATTTTGAAACCTTGAAACCTAGAATATGTTTCTGACACTATCAATTTAAATGATGATACCCCAGAGCTCATATTTGGACCAAAGATTGAAGAAAAATTTCAAGAAGGAACTACCCCTCCATTTTACATTAGTTTGAACATCCATGATAATATTTTACACAATGCAATTGTTGATTCAAGAGCATCACACAACCTCATGCCCAAGGTAATAATGGAATTATCAGGCTTAGAGGTAACTAGACCATACAAAGATTTATGTTCCTTTGATTCAAGTAGGGTGAGATGCCTAGGCCTAATAAAGGATCTGTGTGTTAACTTAGCCCAAATACTAGCTAAGAGCTTAGTGATGTAAATTGTAGTGGCTGATATACCCCCCAAATATGGCATGTTTCTTTCAATATCATGGTGGATATGTTGGAAGGCACTATGCAGATGGATATGACTTATGCCACCATCCCTGTCTTCAGTCA
The DNA here is from genome assembly GCA_034641835.2 of Pinus albicaulis. Taxonomy (NCBI): domain Eukaryota; kingdom Viridiplantae; phylum Streptophyta; class Pinopsida; order Pinales; family Pinaceae; genus Pinus; species Pinus albicaulis. Next base: position 2,039,301,920 of record CM076575.1, read on the forward strand.
ACCTAGAAGAATCTATAGGGAAACACACATTAAATACATGGTGAGTAACCAAGAAAGACCAGATAATTCTCCTCTTTATTCCATACACATTGACCTTGACTCATTCATTCTTTACAATGATGATATTCCTAATAAGCAAGATTTATTCCATAAAACATCATCAAATGTAGTGGTCACTACACATCCAAACATAGTGGAAAAAAATGATGAAGAGGAAAATAAGGAGGAAAATAAAAGGCAGTTTTATGATTCAGAAAATTACAGCAAATAGATTACAGGTCTTAAGGTTCAAAACAGTCATAAAAATAGTGCAGATCATGGAAATCAAAAAACAAAACCCCAAAACATTGAAAATCTTGAGGAACAAACCACAGAAAAACGTAGTGCAGACCCTTGTACAGAACTTAATGATGGAGAAGACAGAGAGGATAGTAATGAAATAAATAAAAAATATGAAAACAATCCTCTTTGGAATATGAGTTTTTATGGGTCTTGCACTAAAACTGGTGCAGCAGTAGGCATATGGTTACTCAACACTGAAAAAAATCATGATGAGGGGCATTCCTACACATTAAACTTCCAATGTAGAAACAACATAGCTGAGTATGAAGCTCTCCTTTTAGGTCTGCATTTATTGAAAAAATTAGGGGCCAAAAGAATAATGGTTCATGGAGATTCAGAGTTGATAATTAGGCAAGTAAATGGGGAATACAATGCTAAACATCCCAGACTTAGAGCCTATAGAGATAATGCCATGCATTTGTTAAAAACATTTGATGAATTTCAACTTACCTTTGTCCCAAGGAACCAAAATTTCCTTGCCAATGGGCTAGCCTTTGTTGCTAGAACTTGTCTTACACCTCATGAAACCAAGCAATGAATGACCCAAGTCAAATATAGACCAGCTGTCCTGGATAATGAAAGATACTGGCAAGTTTTTGTGGGAGATAAATAAATAGAAGACTTCCTACAGTCCAAAAATGAATTTGAAATACCAAACTTATATTCAGAGTATGATGAAGACTATCCTACTGAAGAAAACCCAATTACTAAAGAAGAAAAGTCTCCAGAGATTGTTGAAATAAATCTGTTAACAAATGAACCCAAGCCTACAACAGAAAATAGCACAAATGTAAAAGATGAAGACTTAGAAGTGCTGCAACCTAAATACCAAAGCTTTCCAAAAGGACTAGTCCCATTAGAGGAATTGTTTGAATTAAATGATGTTGCCAAAAGGCCAAAACTAGAACCTATTGAAACTGAAGTGGAAGAATGCAACATAGGGAGTGAGGAAAAGCCCAAAATGATCAAACTGTCTAAAATATTTCCCGCTCATATCAAACTAAAATATATTGAGCTGTTTAAATAATTTTCTGATGTGTTTGCATGGAGTTATTAAGATCTGAAATCATATGATATAGAAATAATTCAGCATAAAATACCCCTCAAAGAAAACTAGAAACCATTAAAACAAAAATTGTGTAGAATTAAACCTATTCAATTACCTCTGGTAGAAAAAGAAATTAGAAAAATGTATGATGCTAGAATTATAGTCCCTGTTAGATAATCATAGTGGGTGTCTAATATTGTATATGTTAGGAAGAAAATAGGATAAATAAGGCTTTGCATTGATTTTAGAAACTTAAACAAAGCCTCATTAAAGGACAATTATCTCTTACCCTAAATGGATCATATCTTACAAAGGGTAGTTGGTTCTAGAAGAATTTCTTTGCTATATGGCTTCTCAAGTTACAATCAAATATTGGTACATCCTGATGATCAACTTAAAACAACCTTTACTACACCTTGGGGTACTTTCATGTATTTGAAAATGCCTTTTGGTTTAATGAATGCTGGTGCCACATTTCAGAATAAATAGGTTACTTCATAGTGATTTACTTAGATGATATCACTATATATTCAAAAACAAATGAATAACACCTAATACACTTAAAAAAAGTCTTGGAAAAATGCAAGAAATTTGGGTTGTCCTTAAATCCAAAGAAAACATTATTTGGTCTCCAAGAAGGTAAACTTCTTGGACATATCATATCAGAAGAAGGAATAAGGATAGACCCAAAAAGGATTGATGGTATATTGCAAATAAACCATCCTAGAAACATCAATGAAATTCAATTTTTCATTAGGAAGATTAATTTCTTGAGAAAGTTCATACCCAATCTAGTTGAACTCCTGAGAAACATAACAAATATGCTTAAAAAAGAAGAAGGTGTTAAATGGACCTTAGAAGCAAAGAAATCATTTGAGCTGGTAAAACAAGCACTTACCAAAACACTAGTTCTCATTAGTCCTAATTTTACAAAATATTTCTTCATTTTTTCATTTGTATCAGAACACACAGTAGTTGTTGTCCTATTAAAGAAAAAATTGAATGGACAAGAGAAACCCATTTCATTTTTCAGCAAGGCATTGAGAGATGCACCTTTGAAGTATAACATAATGGAAAAACAAGCCTTTGCCTTAGTTAAAGCCTTAAAAGACTTCAGATTTTACATTTTACACTCCCACATTATAGAATTTGTGCCTCATTCAGTTGTAAAAGACATATTTACCCAAGATCCAGATGGCAAAAGAGGAAAGTGGATCACTGTAATTTTAGAGTATGACTTAGAAATCAAGCCCACTAAGCTCATAAAATGTCAAGTACTAGCAAGAATTATGGCTGAATCCAACTTTCAAGCTCTTGATATAAACATGTTTAATGCATTAGATGAAAAGGAGGAGTTTTCAACTCCAATTATTGAAGATCATTTTCTGAATTCATCTTAGTATGCTGACATTTTGTATGTTTTGCTCAACTTAATGTCCCTTCTGGTTTTTCTAAAACAAAGGAAAGATTTTTAAATTTGAAAGCTGTAAGTTACTGCATTTTGGATAAATGTTTATATTGGAAAAATGCTAGTGGATTATTGCTTAAATGTTTGCCTGAGAATGATGCAGAAAGGATCAAGCATGAGTTTCATGAAGGAGAATGTCAAGGCCACCTCTATTGGAAGTCAACTGCTAACAAAATACTTAGAGTTGGTTATTACTGGCCCACTCTCTTTCAAGATGTCCACAAAATGATTACTGCCTGTCACAAATGTCAAATTTTTGAAGGCAAAATAAAACTGCTTCCCTTACGTCTGCAACCAATCATTGTTGAAGCTCCTTTTCAGCAGTGGGGTCTAGACTTCATTAGGGAAATCCATCCTGCCTCATCTGCCCAACATAGATGGATCCTCACTGCAACAGACTATTTTACCAAGTAGATAGAAGCCATCCCATCTAGGAATGCCATAGACTTTGTCATCATTTCATTCCTTGAAAACCATAAACTATCTAGATTTGGATGTCCTATAAAGATCATAATTGATAATGCTACTCCATTTAGGTCTAAAAATATGGTTGAATTCCGTCATAAATATCAGATTATATTGGGTCATTCTACAACTTATTACCCTCAAGGTAATGGGCTGACAGAGTCTTCAAATAAAATTTTGGTGAACATAATAAAAAATTTGCTGGAAGACACCAAGAAATCATGGCACAATAAGCTAGTACATGCTTTATGGGCAAACAGATTGACATCTAAAAAGTCAATTGGGATGTCTCCTTATCAGCTAGTTTATGGAACTGATGCAATATTTCCAACCAGTTTAGGAGTGCTAGTCATGAAGCTGATCCAAGAAGTACAGTCTAAAGATGATGATATGACAAGAAGAATAAACCAGACTATACATCTACAACAAACAAGGGAGGAAGTATACATTAGAGCACAGCAGCTAAAATGAAACATCAAGAAGCTGTTTGACAAAATAACCAAGGAAAGTGATTTCAAAATTGGGGATAAAGTTTTAAAATGGGATTCAAGCAGAGAAGATAAGGGAAAACATGGAAAATTTGATAATTTATGGCAAGGCCCTTATCTTATTCAATTTGCTATTGGGAACAATGCATTATTTTTACAAGAATTGAATGGAGCTGAATTTTATGGAGGTCCTATCAATGGAAGGATGCTCAAACATTACTTTGGTTAGTTTATATTTTAGTTTCGTAACTTTTTGTTTCATTGTATATAACACTGTTTTTTGAATTTGAAAAAAGAGAAATAAAAAAACAATACAAAAGAGAAAAAGAGGGAAGAAATAAAATAAGAAAGGTACAACCCCATACCAAAAAAGAGAAATCTGAAAGTGTGCAAGCTTAAATGCCACTACCAAAAGAACATTGCTATTTAGTCATAAAGCCTAATCATGACTAGATAGATTTAAATTTACTATTGATAGGTTAGTGAATAAGATTTTCCAAACTGTTTAATCTTGGCTTATCAATAAATTAGATTAGGATAGAAAGAAATGGCTCTAATCAGGCCAAAATCTGAGCCAAAGAACAAAAAGAAGAGAATGGTTCAAACATGCTCAAAATATGAACCAAAAGAAAAGAGAACAGCTCTAAAAAGATCAAAACCAGAGCTGTAAGAAAGAGTGAAGGATGTATTTTATTTTTTAGATCTTAAGCCTTCACATTTTTGTTTTTATTTCTAAAAATAAAGTCTATGCGTAGCTTGTACATACAACCATAGACACCATGGAAAATCAGACAGTCTAATCCTGATTTGACTGTGTTTAAATTTCTGTTTTAGAAAATAGAGAATACAATTTGCCAAACAGTTCAATCGTGGGAGATAGTAGCTTAGGTAGAGAATTAATGAGTTCAACTGCTTAATCTGAACTCATGGCCGAAATAAGGGTATATCTGGATTAGCTTTTCCTATTTTCAAAAGAGTAAAATGTTGATGACAAAGGTCTGCAAGTCCAAATGCACCTTATGAAGAAAAAATGTTAGGAAAAATAGGTTGTGTAGGTAGAAAGTTTGGGAGGAATTTGTTTGCTGATATGAAATATTGATCATCTTTTCTAAACAGCATGATTAGAGAAAAAAGGTTGTCAATGGATTAAGGCACAGGTCTGCATCCTAGAGATCAATTTCTAAAGTTCTTGACACCTCCAAGGAGCTTCCATCCCCAAGTCGAGCCACTATTAGCCATCAATAAAAATTTTCAGAGCAAATGATGGCTAAAATAGGTCTTGAGCCTTCAAGAGATTGTTTTCATTCAAAACTGCTCATTCGTGAAGCCTTTTGATGCTTTCAAATTCAAAATATGATATTCATTGTTTTTTCATTCATAAATTCACCAAGAAACCATGTTGATATCCAAAAGAAACTGTTCTTAGGCCTAAATTTCCACCATTTCATGCCTCCAAAAATCCCTTCATTTCATTCACTACTACTCATTTCAAGATGACCTTTTCTCTCTGCTAAAATTCCATTTTTCGCTTTAAATTACTTTTCATTTCATTAAAAATCCCATTTTAGACCAAGAAAACCACTTTCTATAGTTTAAAAACCCTTCCTTTTAACTATCGGAACTTGAAAAAAACCATGAAAATGCAACAAAAAATGCATAAAACCTTTAAAAACAGCTTCTGCCCCTTTTAGGACTCAAGCTCCCGAACGCTTAATCTTCTGCTCCTTTTCTTCATGTGACTAACACCTGTGACCTGATGCTAGCGCTCATCGCATCGCAACTTTATATCGCATCAGTGTTGTCATTCTTTTATCCCCTCATCCTGTTCCCCCACCGATGCGATTAGCCCCTTTTGGCTTAGCCCCCAACTTTTTCTCCGCCATAAGACCCGATGCCCGTGACCAAGCCCTTAGCCCCATCACATCAACACTGTTTTTTGAGAATGCAGCAAGATAATGGAGCTTGATGAAATGAAGTCGCCTTCACCAAGTGGGCCCGCAGGCGAATTCTGGCGCAAAGTCTATTTTTAGACTATGTCTATTTTTAGACATATAGAGCATGGTTCGGGGATTCCAGTTTGATATTCTTGGAGCATTGGTCATGTTGGTAAAAATATATGAGACTCTATTTTTTAGGTCGAAGAGGTCGAAGGCTATTTTTAGACTGCCTCTCCTAAAAATAGGGAAGTCAAATATTATTTACCCTTAATAATATTTGGACTCTAAACAGCAGTTTACTCTCTTGGAGCACTTCAGTTTGAGCTACGAATGTGGCACATGCAACTGCCAGAAGGAAATACACTTTTCTTATGGGGTATTGAGCTCATGCATGGTTGACTTCAGTTAGGACTTCAATGGCAGAAGTTTGGTGGAGTTAATGAGACAGATACTGGAGTTGTGTTCTATTTATTTTAGTTGAACTAGTTGAGATTAGTTTAACTAGCTAATCAATTAGTTATGAGTGGAGTGAATTAAATATTATTTAATTCATTAATTAGTAACTCATTATTCAACTCAAGAACACATCAGTTCACTACAGTGCATGATCAGTTCAGTGGAGACCAATGAAAGATGTAGATGAAAGGGTGGAGTTAGCTATCAGTGGCGATATCAGTTTTGCATGAGATTTGCACCACACTTGGGGGATTTGTCCATGAAAATTGTGCAGTCAAGCCAAGGAGATTCGAACCTTGGATCTCTATATAGACAGGCCTAGATTGCGCAATAGAGGCAAGGCAATTGGCGGTGAGTTTTGAACCAGTAACCTGTTCAAAACTGAGCTAGATTGTGGGTAACTGTATGAGAAAGTACTGAGTACTTGTGAGGAGTATTGTACTGAGTTTGTTACTTGATTTCTCGATTATAATATACACAATAGCTGTGGGGTTTTCAGCTATAAGCTTTCCCCATACATACTGTGTTAATGTGTATGATGATTTGTTGTGTTATCGCTTGATTTTATTTCCGCATGTGTGATGATCTGTGTTAAGTCCCTATATTAATAGTATAGCCCCTTATTATGTTAGTGTAGCCCCCCTTATTGTTATTATTGTACCCATGTAACCCCCATTTTGTTATTATTGTGCCCTTAAATTATTATTGTTAGGTCGGCTAGGATTACATTGTGGCCCACTAGGATTACATTATGGCCCCATGGACTCCTATATATAAAGGAGGTTTTGTAAATTGTATCATCCAAGAATTGTTCATTTATGTAATGTATTGGAGGTTGCCCCCTCGAAGTGGCTCATTTCTAAGACGTTTATATCTCTTTTCTTCTATTTTTGGAGCTGGTTACACAACATTTGGTATCAGAGCCTTTGGATTCTAGGGTTTCGCTGCTCCAAACAGGTCATCGTGGCATTTTCGCTATAACTTTTTTTCTGCGAAGTTTCAGAAGCTGAAATTTTTAGGGTACGAAGCTGAAATCCTGAGGAAGATTTTCTAAAAATTTCAGAGCTTGGTTCGCACTATGTTCGGAGATATGATCTGTGGAAGTTAGGTATTTTTTCAGGCTCCTATACAGGTCATCGTGACATTTTCGCTATAAAAAATTTTCTACGAAGGTTCAGAATCTGAAATTCATATGGTGCGAAGCTGAAATCCTGAGGAGATTCTTCAAAACATTTCAGAGCTTGTCTTGAAATATTTTTGGAGATATGATCTGTGGAAGGTAGTGCTTTTTCAGGCTCCTGAATTTCATCTCAAAGAGGTGATCGTGGGAAAAGCTCAATAACGCTCTCTCTGGGCAGTGGATTTGAGTGCCGTAAAAAGTGGTCGCAAGTACACAGACTGTAGTTTCTTGGCTATCAAGTTCAGATACAAAGGACGAAACAGTGACACGTGGCGAGTCCTACAAGTGTGATCTACTGAACCAGTCCAAAATTAGGTCATTGTGGGAGATTGGACACAAATTTGTCTTGGAGAATCCAAATTAGATCAGACCAGTGGAATTTGAAAGAAGCTTCAGAGGGCTACTACAGAGCTGAATTTCAGATATTTAAGATTTTCAATTACAGAGATAATTCAATTTCAATATCGAGCTCCTCAAAGCAAGTAAAAGGTGTGTATTTTTTTCCGAATTGCATAAGTCTTGTTTGAAGAATCAAGTTGAATTGATTGCAAGGGCCTATTGTAGAATATATATCAATATTGGAGTCTAAAATGGCCCCTAAAAAGAATTCAAGACCCATTAATCCTTTAGAAAGCTATACTATGACGCGTGAAGAGGAAGAGTTGCAGTATGAGATATCAAAATTACGGTACCAAGTGCAACAAGTTTCGATCTTACGAAGAGAAATTGAAGATGAAATAGATGGTTTAAAAGCATAAATGGAGGCTAAGTTGGATGGTTTGAAGGATAAAATAATAGCAAATATGGATGATAAATTAGTGGAAGATCACATCGAGCATCAACAACAAGTTCTCCAACTCTCAAAGGATAACCCAACTTTGGTGCAAAATCTAATGAAACAACAGGAAGATCAACATGACATCGAAAGAAGTTATGAAGTAGTCATAGAAACAAGAACTCGACAAGTACGATCAATTTCAGAGTATCTTAGCAAGTGGAAGAACTTTCCTGTAGAATATTTCACATGGGAGGATGAGAATTTTATACAGAAGCATCAAGAAATAATCAAGCGTTGAGGACAACACTTGTTTGAAGGAGAGGGGCATGTTAAGTCCCTATATTAATAGTGTAGTCCCTTATTATGTTAGTGTAGCCCCCCCTTATTGTTATTATTGTACCCTTGTAACCCCCATTTTGTTATTATTGTGCCCTTAAATTATTATTGTTAGGTCGGCTAGGATTACATTGTGGCCCACTACGATTACATTATGGCCCCATGGACTCCTATATATAGAAAGGAGGTTTTGTAAATTGTATCATCCAAGAATTGTTCATTTATGTAATGTATTGGAGGTTTCCCCCTCGAAGTGGCTCATTTCTAAGACGTTGATATCTCTTTTCTTCTATTTTTGGAGCTGGTTACACAACAATCTGAGTGGAAGAGATTATGTGTTGCATATGAATTCGAATTGTATGTGATCAGGATAGTCTCAGTGGATAATTAATCATTATTCAGCAAATTTCTACATGGTATCTGCGCTATTGAAGCAGATATTGATCATCACAGTGATTACAAACTTATTTCGGTAGACAGAGTCTGCATGCGGGCCAGGTAGCCTCCAGATTCATCTTTCTTCGGAAAGTGAAAAGTCTGGTAAATACCCCTTGCAGTCAATCTCTGTGCTATAAATAATTTGTTCTCACAGATCTAGAGAAGCTGAGCTTTGAGGTGGAATTTGAAATTTTGCAGCAGTTTTGTTTTCTTGGTGCCAGTGTTGAAAATGTCTTTCAACGGTTTGCGACTCGAATATGCTCTTGAAGGCAGTTCGAATTATGTTGCATGGAAGGATCGCATGGAGGCAGTATTAGAAGATAATGGTCTGAAGGAGTTCGTAGATACGGATGTCCAAAAGCCCAATGATGCAGCTGAAGTCGATGCATGGCAAAAGAAGATGGCGAAGTGTCGAAGGATCCTATTAGAGGGCGTCAAGGATCATATTGTATCTAGCCTGCATGGAAAGGCCACTCCATATTTAATGTGGAAAGCTTTGACGGATCTATTCCAGAGTAAGAGCGACCAAAGGAAGCTGGCGCTCAAAGATAAGCTCAGGAACATCAAGATGGAGAAGGGCGACAGTATCGCCAAATACCTCACGAAGTTCACTCAGTGCAGAGATGAGCTGGGAAGTGTGGGGGTGACCGTCGAAGACGAGGACATGGTCGACCTGGCTCTCCTTGGTCTTCCGAAGGCTTGGCACTCATATCAAGATAGTGTCAATGGTCAGGAGAAGCTGCCGGGATGGGAGCGCCTTTGGGCGGATCTCATGCAGGAGGAGATAAGGAGGACTACTCGAGATGGATCTTCATCAAAGGGAGCTGATGAAGAGAACTGCGCTTTGGTGGCCAAAGCAAAGAAAGGGAAGGGTAAGAAAACCTCTCATTCTGGTGCTAAGGGCAAGAAGCAGGATATGGAGAAAGTGAAGTGTTTTCACCGCCATGATCACGGACATTATGCTACCAATTGTCCAAAGAAGAAGAAGAACAAGCAAGCGGGAAGATCTGCAGATGGAGAAGCTTTGGCTTCACAGTTCGAGCTTGACTTTTCACTGATCGCATGCTTGGTTTTAAGTGTGATGGGATCGGTATGGTTCTTGGACAGCGGTGCGTCATTTCATATGACGGGAGATCGGGATTTGTTCTCAGATCTGGAGGACAAAGATTTGGGTGTGCACATCGAGATGGACGATGATGGTAGATACAGTGTGACTGGTATCGGTACCATATCCTTTCATAGGGAGTCTGGTAAACCCTTTGTATTGAGGGATGTCATGCATGTACCTGGATTGAAGAAGAACTTGATCTCTGTGGCGATGTTGGAGGATAAGGGGTATGATGTGGTCTTCGGCGAAGGAAAAGCCTTCCTGCGCAGTAAGACTACTGGAGAGACCCGGAAGATAGGGGTTCGAACTCAGAACCTTTATCAGTTGCAGGTAGATGACTGCGCAGCTATGGCATGCAAGGCGGGAGATGTGGTGAGCCGGGATGATGAGGGCGAACTATGGCACAGGAGATTGGGCCATCTTCACCATGGAGCTTTGAAGATTCTACAGCAGATTTCTACTAGACTTCCTAAGGGCACCCTTGCGCAGTCAGATCAGTGCAAGGGGTGTACTTTAGGGAAGTATGTGAAAGCCACCTTTCACGAGAAGGATAGTCGCGCCACGACGATCCTTGAGAGAGTTCACACATACGTGTGTGGTCCTTTCTCAGTTGCTTCGACAGCAAAGCACAAGTATTATGTGATCTTTGTTGATGATTTCTCTCGAAAGTGCCGGATCTTCTTCATGCAGAAGAAGAGCGATACATTCGCGAAGTTCTGTGAGTTTAAAGCACTGGTCGAGAAGGAGTCGGGGAAGAAGGTGATTGCTCTAAGGAGTGATAACGGTGGTGAATTCATCTCGGCTGAATTCAAGGAGTTCTGCAGCACAGAAGGGATTCAGAGAGAGCTCATCGCACCCCATAACCCACAGCAGAACGAGGTGGCTGAGCGGAAGAACATAACGATCGTGGGTGCTGCACGGGCGATGTTGCATGATCAGGGCCTACCCCTTCACTTGTGGGCTGAGGCATGCAATACAGCAGTGTATGTGCAGAACCGTTGTCCTCACAAGGTTCTTGGCATGAGTACACCGGAGGAGGCTTATTCTTGCAAGAGGCCTGATATTTCCCATTTGCGGATTTTTGGTTCTCCTGTCTACATGCATGTGACGAAGGATGCGAGAAGGAAGCTGGATCCAACTGCCGAGGTTGGAATATTTTTGGGGTACACTGATACACCTCACAACTATCGGGTGTATTTTTCAGATAGTCGAAAGACTGTTGTGCGACGGGATATAAAATTTCAGGAGGAGAAAGCCATGCAGTGTTCGCTTGAGAGGGAGCTACACTTGCATGCAGATGAGGAGCTCTTAGTTCCTAAGGAGGAGCTTCCGGATGTGGATCAGCCACAAGAGGAGGTTTAGGAGGTGGAAGAAACCACCCATGCAGCGCCAACCATCAGAGGGCGCATGCGCACTACAGAAGCTGAGCGACTGGCTCGGGATGCAGAAAAGGTTGTAGGACCACCTACAGCACAGCGCAGACAGAGACAGTCACCGGATCGGTACACTGGATACATGGCTCTTGTGAGTCAATGTGTTGTGACGGAGCCATCCTCTTTTGAGGAAGCTGTGGAGGAACCCGCATGGGTTGATGCCATGATCGAAGAATATGATTCGATCGTCAGGAACAGTGCATGGGAGATTATCCCAAGACCGGTGGGGAAATCAGTGGTGGGTTCGCGATGGATCTACAAAGTGAAGCAGGCGGCTGACGGGAGTGTGGAGAAGTACAAGGCGAGATTTGTCGCCCGTGGCTTTTCACAGATCGGGGGGATTGACTATGAGGAGACTTTTGCACCTGTCGCAAGGTACTCTTCCATACGGACGATCCTTGCTCTCTCAGCGCAGATGGGGTGGCACATTCATCAGATGGATGTGAAGACTGCGTTCCTCAATGGAGTTATTGAGGAAGAGGTGTACATAGAGCAGCCTAAAGGTTTTGAGATCTTCAGCAGTGAGTCGCATGTGTGCCGACTCAAGAGAGCACTATATGGGCTGAAGCAAGCACCTCGTGCTTGGTACACTCGGATAGACAGCTACTTCACCGGGCTTGGATTCTCCAAGAGTGAGGCGGATCCAAACCTGTACCAGATTGTGGTGGAGGGGAAGCTGTTGATCATCGTACTGTATGTAGATGATCTGATTTTGACTGGCGATGAGCAGTTGATACTTTCATGCAAGGAGGATCTTGCACGAGAGTTTGAGATGAAGGACTTGGGCATCCTTCATTATTTCCTGGGATTGGAGATTTGGCAGCGTAGCAGAGGACTGTTTGTTTCTTAGGACAAGTATGCTCGAGAGATTCTGGAGAGGTTCAAAATGCAAGGCTGCAAGCCTGTTGACACTCCTCTTCCTGGTGGTTGGAGGAAGGAGGATGCTACTTTAGCGGAGGTAGTGGATGCCACTGTCTATCGACAGTTGGTGGGGTCGCTTATGTATCTGGTCAATACACGACCCGATATATGCTATGCAGTTAACCAGCTTTCGCAAGCTATGGTTAAGCCTACCAAGCTCTTTTGGAAGGCGTGCAAGCATGTATTGCGCTATATCAGAGGAACATCGGGATATGGTCTATGGTACAGACAGGAGGATGGAGCGAAGCTTTCTGGCTTCACTGATGCAGATTGGGCAGGGAGCCCAACGGACCGAAAGAGCACTTCTGGAGGAGTTTTCAGCATTGGGTCGACAGCAGTTTCCTGGTACAGCAGGAAGTAGAGATCCGTGGCACTCAGTTCAGCAGAGGCCGAGTACATGGCAGCAAGTTTGGCTGCATGCGAGGCTATTTGGATGAGGAAGATCCTCGCAGTTTTGTTCAGGTTGCATTTGGAGCCTACAGTGATCTACTGTGATAACCAGAGCTGCATCAAGCTCTCGGCTAATCCAATATTTCATGATAGGTCCAAACACATCGACATCAGGTACCATCATATCAGAGATTGTGTTCAGCGGAGAATCATGATGCTTTCATATGTTCCCACGGAGGATCAGGATGCCGACATCCTAACGAAGGCGCTCACCAGGAGCAAGTTCGAATTCCATAGAGGCAGGATAGGGGTTGCAGATAATCCATATCTTGCTGAGAGGGAGTGTTGAAAATGCAGCAAGATGATGGAGCTTAGTGAAATGAAGTCGCCTTCACTAAGTGGGCCCGCAGGCAAATTCTGGCGCAAAATCCATTTTTAGACTATGTCTATTTTTAGACATATGGAGCATGGTTCGGGGATTCCAGTTTGAGATTCTTGGAGCATTGGTCATGTTGGTAAAAATAGATGAGACTCTATTTTTTAGGTCGAAGAGGTCGAAGGCTATTTTTAGACGGCCTCTCCTAAAAATAGGGAAGTCAAATATTATTTACCCTTAATAATATTTGAATTTGAAAAAAGAGAAATAAAAAAACAATACAAAAGAGAAAAAGAGGGAAGAAATAAAATAAGAAAGGTACAACTCCATACCAAAAAAGAGAAATCTGAAAGTGTGCAAGCTTAAATGCCACTACCAAAAGAACACTGCTATTTAGTCATAAAGCCTAATCATGACTAGATAGATTTAAATTTATTGTTGATAGGTTAGTGAATAAGATTTTCCAAACTGTTTAATCTTGGCTTATCAGTAGATTAGATTAGGATAGAAAGAAATGGCTCTAATCAGGCCAAAATCTGAGCCAAAGAACAAAAAGAAGAGAATGGTTCAAACATGCTCAAAATATGAACCAAAAGAAAAGAGAACAGCTCTAAAAAGATCAAAACCAGAGCTGTAAGAAAGAGTGAAGGATGTATTTTATTTTTTAGATATTAAGCCTTCACATTTTTGTTTTTATTTCTACAAATAAAGTCTATGCGTAGCTTGTACATACAACCATAGACACCATGGAAAATCAGACAGTCTAATCCTGATTTGACTGTGTTTAAATTTCTGTTTTAGAAAATAGAGAATAAAATTTGCCAAACAGTTCAATCCTGGGAGATAGTAGCTTAGGTAGAGAATTAATGAGTTCAACTGCTTAATATGAACTCATGGCAAAAATAAGGGTATATCTAGATTAGCTTTTCCTATTTTCAAAAGAATAAAATGTTGATGACAAAGGTCTGCAAGTCCAAATGCACCTTATGAAGAAAAAATGTTAGGAAAAATAGGTTGTGTAGGTAGAAAGTTTGGGAGGAATTTGTTTGCTGATATGAAATATTGATCATCTTTTCTAAACAGCATGATTAGAGAAAAAAGGTTGTCAATGGATTAAGGCAATGTGTTTGTATCCTAGAGAGATCAAGATCTAGAAGTTCTTGACACCTCCAAGGAGCCGCTATCCCCAAGTGGGAGCCACTAGCCATCAATAAAAATTTTTAGAGCAAAATGATACAAAATAGGTCTTGAGCCTTCAAGAGATTGTTTTCATTCAAAACGTCTCATTCTTGAAGTCTTTTTGATGCTTTCAAAATTCAAAAGATGATATTCACTATTTTTCTGCCCATAAATTCACCAAGAAAACCATGTTGATATCCAAAGAAACTCACAACGTAGCTCAAATTTCCCACCATATCATGCCTCCAAAAAATCCCTTCATTTCATTCACTACTACTCATTTCAAGATGACCTTTTTCCCCTGCTAAAATTCCCTTTTTTCCCTTTAAATTACCTTTCATTTCATTAAAAATTCTATTTTAGACCAAGAAAACCACTTTCTATGGTTTAAAAACCCTTCCTTTTAACTATCGGAACTTGAAAAAACCATGAAAACCCAACAAAAAATGCATAAAACCTTTAAAAACTTCTTCCGCCCCTTTTAGGCCTTAAGCCCCCAAGCGCTTAAACCTTCTGCTCCTTTTCTTGATGTGACTAACACCTATGACCTGATGATAGCACTCATCACATCGCAACTTTATATCGCATCGGCATTGTCATGTTTTTATCCCCTCATCCTGTTCCCCCGCCAATGCGATTAGCCCCTTCCGGATTAGCCCCAGCTTTTTCTCTGCCATAAGACCCGATGCCCGTGTGATCAAGGCCTCCTTAGCCCCATCACATCGACACCCACTCATTTTTTGAGAATGCAGCATTGTGATGGAGCTGAAAGAATAGAAATAGTCACCTTCACCAAGTGGGCTCCGCAGCGACTCGCAAAGTCTATTGTGGCTCATGTCTATTTTTAGACATACGGAGCATAATTTGGGAATTCCAGTTGGAGATTCTTGAAGTATGCGACATATTGGTAAAAATAGATGAGACCCTTATTTTTAGGACCCAGGCTATTTTTAGACTGTATCTCCTAAAAATATGGAAGTCAAATATTATTTACTCTTAATAATATTTTGACTATAAATGTTACTTACTTCTCTTGGAGCACTTCGGGTTAGAGCGCTGATGTGGCACATGCAACTCATGTATTAGAATACTTCGCTTTTTGTAGTATTGAGCTCATGCATGGTTGACTTCAATTAGGACTTCAGTGGCAGAATTTTGGTGGAGTTAATGAGACAGATAGTGGAGTTGTGTTTTGTCTATTTTAGTTGAACTAGTTGATATTAGTTTAACTAGCTAATCTATTAGTTATGAGTGGAGTGAATTAAATATTATTTAATTTATTAATTAGTAACTCATTATTCAACTCAAGAACACATCAGTTCACTACAGTGCATGATCAGTTTAGTGGAGACCAGTGAAAGAGGTAGATGAAAGGGTGGAGTTAGCTATCAGTGGCGATATCAGTTGTGCATGAGATTTGCACCACACTTGGAGGATTTGTCCATGAAAATTGCGCAGTCAAGCCAAGAAGATTCGAACCTTGGATCTCTATATAGACAGGCCTGGATTGCGCAATAGAGGCAAGGCAATTGGCGGTGAGTTTTGAACCAGTAACCTGTTCAAAACTGAGCTAGATTGTGGGTAACCGTATGAGAAAGTACTGAGTACTTGTGAGGAGTATTGTACTGAGTTTGTTACTTGATTTCTCCATTATAATATACACAATAGCTGCGGGGTTTTCAGCTATAAGCTTTCCCCATACATACTGTGTTAATGTGTATGATGATTTGATGTGTTATCACTTGATTTTATTTCCGCATGTGTGATGATCTGAGTGGAAGAGATTATGTGTTGCATATGAATTCAAATTGTATGTGATCAGGATAGTCTCGGTGGATAATTAATCATTATTCAGCAAATTTCTACACTGTTACATTTTCATTACCTTGCTCCCCCATTCCTTTGCCGATGTGATAAGCCCTTTCTACCTTTGTCCCCTGGTCACTCATTCCTCCATGGGACCATACCCCTACCCTAAACTATAGCCCTCATCACCCGACCCCTACCTAGTCCTCCACCCCTCTGCATCAAATCTCACCATTGATTCAATTAAATCCAACGGTTCGCCTTTGACCTGACATCAAATCCCCTCTGGAGCCACATCCCACTACCCTGCTGCCCCTCCAATCTCCTCCCGCCAACTGTCCTCCACCATCTGCCCTCCGCTTGAGCACTTATCTCCACTACACTCCCCCATAGCCACTGAATCCTCCCCCCCAGATCCAATGGTCTGTGTTCAATATCGCATAATATTTTCGTCCGAGTTTTAACTACCAAACATCGCATGAGATCGTTGGTATTGAAAAATCCACACGTCTCCTTTTAATTGGATCGTGTTCCCTCTAGGCTAAACCACTTACCACTCAATCATCGCGTGAAAACCGCTGACGGTTTTCGTAAAACCACTTTTCCCATTTTCATGCCTAATTCATTTTTTAAACCAGTTTTTCATGGGTTTTCTCCATAGAACCTCCTTCGCCTACATTTTGTCTCCTCCTCACTGCTCCATCCGCCTCTGCTAGCCTCCAAAGCAGTTTTTCCAACCACGTAGGGTTTTATAACATGTTTTATGGTTTTTTGCAGGTTCTATGGTGATTTTAAAGGACAAAAGCCCCCCTACAGTCCATAAAGGGATAATGGCTAAGGGTGATGATCCTCAGAGCCCAATCAAAAGAAAAGTGGGTCAAATTTCATGCTTTAATCAGTGTTTCATCGAGCATTGTTTTCACAGCTAAAAACCCTCCAGCGCATACCATCTGTGAACAAATTAAGTTAATGAAGATTAGTAAAGAGTATCATGATTTAAACATGAAGGATTAAAGGTCAAAGTGCAAAGATCAAAAGACTTAATCCCAATGTTTAAAGGGATAAAGAACAGTGTGGGGATAAAGTTAGTTTGAAAGGTTAAAACAGTCAATAAAGGACTTAAAGCCCGAAGAAGATTATAGAAGGCATGATCAACCTTAAAACACAAAATCAGAGTTAAAATAGTGTTTAATGCCACTAAAGATGATAGATCAGCAAAGGAAGCCTAAAAAAGCCATGTCAGTGAGGCAATTAAAGCCAAAAATGCCACCTACGGTCTTATTTCACCTAAAAAGAATGCATATTAATTACACAATCAGAGATATTTCTAAAGACAACTCATAATTAAATACCATCCTACCAAAAGCCTCCAAAGTCAACAAAAGTGACTGAAGTTGATGAAAATCAATGCAGAATTCAATTAACAGAGTTAAAACCTCAGAAAAATTCTCCAGTTTTCCCTTCAAAGGCCGAGAAGCACTTACTCTGTATTAATTGAACAGATAGACCTTTCTTTCACTCCACCTCCTCATTATTCTATAAATACTTCTCTAGAAGACAGTATAAGGGTTCGCCTTTGAATACTCATTGATTGTAAATAGCTATTGAGGCTGTCGAAGCTCTATTTTGTAATAGAAGAAAGATAGGCTGAGATGAGAAGTTTGAAGCTGTAAAGACCCACTAGACATGAAGATTGTAACCGGTTTGAACATCATATACAAGCTGATTTATGGGATCCTAGTTTATGTCAATTGTGATGTTTTCCTTACTGTAATTATAATTTTTCTCATGTTTTCTATACTTTCCATCTTCTCTGATAAATAACAGCAAATATAGATTATGATTTACTGTCAAGTACCCTAAATCTCACTGATAAATCTTTATCTTTATGTTTTCTGATAATTGTGTGTTTAAGGATAATTCAATAGAGTGTGATCAGTCAAGGAATGTTGGTGAGCCCTCGTCTTGCTGAGAAAAACTTGAGATATTGTCTTTGGATGTTCTTGAGAAGTTTGCTAAGTAAAATTGAACTAGGGAAGTCTATGGTTAGCCTTGTCCTCTAGTTTATCTCCAACAATTGCTTTGAAAATTTCCCTTAAGAGTATGTCAAAAGTAGGCTAGTTTAAAAGTACTTACCTGATCTTAGACTAATTTTTATTTTCATCGTGAATGTTTCCCTTTAAGAATATGCTGAAAGCAGGCTAAGTTAAAAGTCTTTATTTGATCTTAAGCTATTATTTGTTTTTTAATGTTTCCCTTTAAAAGTATATCAAAAACAAGCTAGTTTAAAAGTACTTACCTAATCTTAGGTTGCTTTGTGTCTTTCCTTTCAGTATTCTGAAAGCAGGCTAGGTTAAAAGTCCTTACTTGATCTTAATTTTCTCTTTGTTTTCTTATATGTTTACTTATTTCACTACACTTTAATGTTTCATACCATAAATCAACTTAAACAGATCTGTTGACATATATGACTTTTCCCATATACCACTCTTGAAACTTGTTATGCAATTAAATCCTTTTGTGACTCCATAGCCCAATGGATTGATGTTGTTTCCTACTTATCCTATCAGTTGAACCATTTTCAACCTACTTACACCTTTACCCCTCAACAGACATCCTTCATTTTAATGATATTCATCCCAACCAAAACAAAAAAAACCCTTGTGCTTTATAAGTAGCCTAATATCATATTATAAGCCTTGAAGAAATATCTTTGAAAACATAAATATAGAGAGATCCCTCTCTGAATCCAGGATGGCTAGATCCTAGGATTCCAAGGTAGTTTTGATGTAGGCTCTACAACATTTGTTCTTGCCAATCTTGCAAATTACGGAGACCTAACACATAGCATCATACTTAGGTTATTTTATTGCATATGCATTTCCTTGTTTGCATTATGATTACATTTCTGCTCCATTACGTTAGCTTGTAATCATATTTATGATTGCAATTTCAACACTATAGTTTTCATCTTTGTCTTTGTTTTTGAAATTTGAATAGTGCACTATCATATGATTACACTTTAGGTTTTGTCTTTTATTTATTTTTAAAAATGACCAATGGAATGGTAATATTTTAAAATCAAATATTTACAATGAAACTAACCTTTTGTTTGTTTCTTATGGCTCCAACAAAGGTTCGATGTTAAGCCTTTTTTTATGATCTTTTTGTTTTGGAAAAGCATCGTTACTATGGAATGGATAGGAAATATCTAATAATATATGGATTATGGAATGTTTATTTAATGATTAGGATAGTGCTGTGATATGGATAAAAATAGGGATAAGAATGTAGGTGATGAAATGTAGGTAGAATATGCATAACCAGTACTAAATTAGCTTTAACAATTCTAGAATATTTTTTAAAAATTGAAACTTTAAAAGCAATATTTTACTTACTGTACTTGTATTCCCTCAAACCGTTTGATGTTCATGATGGTAAACATTGTGTTTTTTATAACGATGGCTCTTCCAGACTATGTAGAGACTTATTTCTACTTTGCATCTGATTATTGATTCAGAATGATGTTTTTTAGTTCCATTCTACAGGTTTAATTTTGACATTTCAGGTCCCTTCTGTCATAATCTTCAATATTTATATAGCTCAGGTCCCTTGTAACATTTTGTTTTTTTTTCTTCAGGTCCCTTCTAGTGTAATTTTCAACAATGTTTGAAAATTTCTTATGTCGTAATGATACAGGTCCCTTCTATATAATTTTCTCAGTAATAATTCAAGTCCCTTCTGTATATGTTGAATGATGTATCAGGTCCCTTTGTACTTGTAATTCATATCCCTTCTTCAATTCAGCTACCTAAATTATTTACATATTTGTATTACATGCTTCCCCCTTGCTGATGTTAAGACTTTTCCTCAAGTCTGACATCTCTTGGAGGGTAAATTTGCAAAAATCATACTGAAGAAAAATAAAAACAAAAAGAGAATTCATATTGGCCAAACAAGTTGGTTATCAATATGAATTCGAGTTTGTATTGTGCCAATTTCCTGGATTTTCACAACCAATCTCTTTTATTATTTTTTATATTTTACATTATAATTATTATTATTATTTATTTTCTTCTTCTTCTTCTTCTTTTGGAATTATGGAAGGCATATTGCTATGCTTCCCCATTAATTCTAGATCATTATCTGTCAAAAATTTTCTCAGAAAATCCTCTTTATTTATAGGCTTATCATAAACTTTTAGCCTATGTCCATTAACGACAAATGAAATAGATGCTTCATCAATTGTTTTTATCTTTACAACCCCATTGTCAAAGATTTCTTCAATCTCATATGGCCCAATCCAATGAGTCATAAATTTTTTTTTGAAATATTTAAACTTGGAGTTGAACAATAGTGCCTAATATTCCTTTTGAAACACTTTATTCTTTATGAATAGATCATGTCATTTAATTCTTTGTTCTTGCACAAGAGATGTGTTCTCTACTGCTTGTTGTCGTATTTCATCCATTTGATTTAATTCCATGATTCTTTGTTGTTGTGCCTCAGATAATTCCATCCCCAAATTTGTTGCTAGCTTGAATGTATGTATTTGAAATTATACAGGTAATAGGACTTCTTTTCTGTACACCAACTGATATGGACTAAACACAGTTACTTTTTCCATGTTATCCTATATTCCCATAGAGCATCTCTCAATTTCTCTCACCAGTCCTTTATGCTCATTTTTATAGTGTTTGTCATGATGTTCTCTAGGAATTTGTTTGTTGATTCCATTTTTTTGTTTGCTTGAGGATGATTCGAAGTTGATTTTCTGTGTTTGATATTGTATTTCTCTGTAAGATCTCAAACAAGGTTTGTTTTGAACTGTGTGCCTTGGTCAATTACTATCTGTCTCAAAACTCCATACCTTACAAATATATCTTCAAACAGAAAAGACACAACAACATCTTCTATTTCACGTGCTACTGCCTTTGCCTCCACCCACTTAGTTACATAATCTGTACATACCAAGATATACTTCTTTCCATTTTATGGAGGGTTGATTCGTCCCACAAAATCAAGATCCCACTTCTCAAATGGTTCAATCAATACTTGTGGCTTTAATGGCATTTCATCTAATACCACTGGTCTTCCAATTCTTTGGCAGTTGTCACATCTCTTCACATAGGCCTTGGAGTCTTTGAAGATGGTCGACAAGTTGTAGCCAATTTTTAGCACTTTGTATGTTGTCCTCTTGTCATCAAAATGACCACCACATGGCTCGTCATGCCATGCTTTTAAAATATCAATATTCTTATCTTCTCTAACACATTTTCTAATTATTAGATCAGCATTAGAATAAAACATATCTCTATTGACCTAACTATATCTAGCACTTTCTTTAATTATTTGTCTTTTTTGTTTATTTTTGTAATGATATTGTAGGATGCCAGATGATAAATAGTTGGCTATATCTGCAAACCATGCAGTTTTGACATTTATAGAAAATAGATTTTCATCTGGAAAATTATCTGATACTATATTTGGATCACCAAGTGAATGAAGTCTTGATATAAAGTCTACAACTTGATTATCCTTACGTGGTCGATATTGCACAGTAATGTTAAATCCTTGCATTAATAACAACCATCTAGTTATTCTGTCATTTGTGATTGATTTTTTCATTAAATATTTTATGGTTGAATGATCCGTGTGGATGAAAACTTGATAAGCTATTATGTAATGCCTAAATTTATTAACTTCATGTACTACAGCTAACATTTCTTTTTTTGTGACAATCTGGTTCAATTCTTCTAGTGTTAAGTTTTTGCTTATGAAATAAATGGCACAATTAAACTGATTCTCTTTCTCTGCAAGTGATGCTCCGATAGTAGTGTGAGATGCATAAGTTGAAATAGGAAATGGCAAAGACCAATTAGGTCCCCGAAGAGAGGGTGCAATTGACAATTTTCTTTTTAATTTTTCAAATTCATTTTGACAGTTATTTTTCCATTGGAATTCCACATCTTTCACAAGTAACTTGAATAATGGTAAATCTATTTTACTGAAATTTTCAATAAATATCATATAGTAGCCTGCATAACCCAAGAAACTTCTAACTTATTTTTTTGTTGTGGGTTTTATTAAATTCACAATGACCTGAATTT
This sequence comes from Pinus albicaulis, assembly GCA_034641835.2. NCBI lineage: Eukaryota > Viridiplantae > Streptophyta > Pinopsida > Pinales > Pinaceae > Pinus > Pinus albicaulis. The sequence goes on from CM076575.1 coordinate 2,039,324,179, forward strand.
TTGATGGGTCCACCTTGATTCCTGAAGAAGAAATATTGTGTCCTATCACTATTCCCTCAGTTAACATCATAAAACATTTTTCATTAATGAGTGATAGATTTGTCTCTGTGCATATTTTCAACACTTTTTCAATATTTTGTAAACAATCATCAAATTTCCCGCCATATGCAGTGAAGTCATCCATGTCAACCTCTACACACATGGATTAAATCAACAAAAATCGCAAGGACTGCTCTCTGAAAAGTAGTAGGTGCATTACAAAAACAAAAGGGTAATATATTGTATGCATATGTTCCCCATGGGCACGTAAATTTTGTCTTATCTTGGTCTTCCAATGCTATCTTTATTTGATTGTACCCGCTAAATCCATCAAGAAATAAAAAGAATTTCTTTCCAACTAATGAATCTAACACTTGATCAATAAATGGTAAAGGAAAATGATATTTTAATGTACCTTTATTGTGTTCTCTATAATCTACAAAAATTATCCACTTTCCATTTTTCTTAGGTAATAAAACTAAGGTGAAACTCATTGACTATCTGAAATAGGATAGATGTAATATCCCCAAATGGGATTGCTCAGCAAGGCATGCCTGAAAAACACATTTTTTAGGAATGGCTGCTACAGGAGTTGAAACCAAGACTTGGATCCCTTATATAAATGTATCTAAGACCAAAATCCAAGAGGAGGCTCAAAATAATTCACTGTAGGTGGGTTAAACAGGTCTCCCACACCTAGTTGTCTTGAGAAAGTGCCCAATGAAGGACTGCAGCAATATATAAACACAATGATGGATATGCAGCATTAAATAAGCTCAAATGATATGTTAAAAACAAATATACTTCAATAAAAACTACAACAGCAACTTATATCCTGATTCATGATCCAAAAGATGGGGAAAAGCAGTTATTTCATCCATAAAAATGTCATTTTCTGATATTTGCGTAACATAGTGGGAAATGACAGTGGCATCCTTTCGGTTAGGTCATGTGGGACTCACATACCAAATTTCAGAAAAAAAAAATGACTCTAGCTAAGTTAAACAGATCTCCCGGTCCCGATATAGCTCAAAAAGGCCCAATCCCCAAGACTTAACTCAACAGAAAGTGAATGAAGAATATACAACATGATTTTCTGAATTTTTTAGGTATAATATGGCATTAATATCAGATATAATTTTATTACATCATATTATGGAAGGAAATAGAGAGAAATCTTCTTTTACATGAAGAGAATACATGAAGAAATCCTCAAGAATGAGGTACTACAACCATACGAAATTACTGAACAAGCTAGAAAACGTTTTATTATGGAAAAATAGAAGCTATAGGTTACAATTCAGATCTAGGATAGATATTTGTGCAAAATATTAGATCTATATTATATTTGTACACTATATTGTCTCTATTTTACATCCCCCTTGGGGTTTTCAGCAAAACATGAAGCACATAGAGTAGATCTGAGATCTATTGCAGCAGATCTATAGAATGTTTTAGAAATTATGAATTATATACAATAATGAATGAATTAGATGTGAAACATACATGGATTTGTTGGCTAATTCATGGATCACTACAGTGCAAGGAAGACTCCTTTACACCATAGATCTCTCCTCCAAATAGTTGCCAAACACCCTGCAACACTTCACTTGAAAAATAACACAGTATAGGGAGATAAACTGTGTTTTAGGCTTGATGCATACTTTGGCTTGATGTCAAGGTGTAGATCTGAAGCTCAAGACTGCTAATACACTCTTCCAAGAGGATAAAAGACTCACTCACTGAGAAGAGGCACTAGTATGGTATAGATCTGGATAGATCTAGCATTGACTTGTTGTTTCTCACAAGGAAAACCAAACCCTCAACATGATCTACATTGTAGTTGGAAGGAGAAGCTTGGCCAAATGCCTGATAGTGGACCAAGAAATGCAGGACTCTTCCAAGAGGCCTCTCAAGGAAAGAGGTGGGATTCCTGACGAGGAACACCCAAGTGCTAAGCACCACTATTCTCAGCTAAAAAGGTAGAGAATGAGAAGTGTCTAATTAGAAAACTCTTTTCAGTACAATATGTTCAACAACCCCCCTCATGCTGCTCTCCTCTTTCATTTATAGGATGAAAGCCTTGCAAAACCTTAAACCATCTCAAAGGTTTAGATCCTTTCACATTTGGAACCTCCAACTAGATCTGCGTTGTTTATCTTGGTACATTGCATCTGGATAGCGATGTAGATTTGGTCCTGTTGACCCAGCCAATTTTCACAATCCTCTTTCACACATGAAGGAGTTTCATTAAAGCAGCCCAGATTTAGCCTTGTTCATATGGGCATTGATTTATTTTACTATTTTTGGGGTTTAATTTGTCCTCCTTTACAATTTTATTCTTGAACAAGAAAATGAAAAAAAAAGAAATATTCCTATTAGCTTGGGCTAATTAGGAATATTATAGTCCTCCCCTCCAAAATGTTGCTTCTCCTCAAGAAACTGATAAGGTGAGTGTTGCAACTCATCTCCTCCTCCATTGGTGTCACAAGAAAAGAATAAGCTTCTCTCATAAGCTAAGTGATCACCAAACCATCCATTCATGACTTGTTCCAACAATGTCCTCATGGGATAAAACCAGCTCCTCCCATAAGGAAACAATGAATTACATGAAAGAACCATGGTTTTCCCAATGCCCTCCCTTAAATACAAAACCTGAAGTACAGGGAGTGTAGTCATCCCATAGGGCACATGCATGCCTCCCCTTCTTCCTCCATTAATCCCCATGAAAAGTACAAGCACATCATCAATATAGGGGAACAAGACAATGTACAAGTAAACATAAATATGTGTACATGGAGGTGGATCATAGTCCCACATGTGGAACCAGTGTAGGGCATCCCCTGCCTGCATCAAACCAAGATGTGGCAAGTGGTTTTCCCACCACTTACTTGCTGCCAAAGTCATCTTACTATTGCAGAAAATGTGAGATATATTTGGTGCCTTTGGGAAGCACACATCATGAAAATAAATCTCCCTTTGCACATCAAGGGAGTGGCCAAATTCAGCACTCTTAGTGTCCCAACAATTGCCATGACATTTACATGATACATTGCTCCTTTTAGGAGTCATGGCCTGCATACAAATGGTAAAAGAACATGTACAAATAGAAAAATAAACTTGCTTTACATGAACAGATTCTTTACCATCAAAATTACTCATACACATGGAGTTGTGCATGGACATTTATCCTCTTTCAAAAGAAGGAAGAGATGGTTGAAATGACTCTTGTATAGAGTCCCTTGGATGCACCAACTCCACATAGCTCATTTCTTTGACTTGATCCTTGTCAAAGACTCCTCCAACAATGTTGCTACAATTTGGAAATTCATCCCAAAATGGAAGTACTTCCTGATCATCAAACGCCAAGGAGTAGCCCCTTTCCACAATGATAGTGACATCTCCTACTCCTGCAACATCATCCAACATGTGAGCACAAATCTTCCCTTTCTCTCCCAAGTACAAACCTAGCAACACAAGTGTTTTCTCCCTCCTCGTGCTCTCATCATACAAGTCATGTGATGAAGGCATAATGAATGATATGAGTGTCACATCAACACCATGCATCCATATTCTTTGATGCTCAATGATTCCAGCATCCTACCACATCTCCTCGATCCCCATACCCTTAGGAAGAGTGTATGCCAAGTGATGGCCAAACTCCTTCAAGAGTAACCAGCGCAACCAAGCCTCCTGCTACCCAGTTTCATAATTCTGCAAGTAGCTCACCGGATTCTTGCTCTCCATCCACTCCATCTTGGTACTCCTCCCATGAGAGCTACCATCATCCCAAATAATATTTCTGCACTTTAGGAGATTTTGAAATGCATTCTTCTCAACGATAAATTTGATCCCATAAGGACCCAAATAGGTGGTAGGCAAAAACCTCCCATCATGATGTGTATGGCTCAAGAAGTGTCCAACACAATCATGAGAGACATTATCCATCTGAAGATGTCCTCCATATTCTATCTGCTCCTCCTTGAATCCGTGATGATCCAAGTGCGAGAAGGTAAAAACCTCCTCAAATTGTTGAAGAACCTTGCACTCCATGATGTGTTGAAGTGCACCTCCAATGAAATCTCTCCAGGAGATCTCCTGCTCATCAATGTCCTTCCAAAACCAATAAGGCTCTAGATCTTCTATAGGTAGAAGTTTCTCTTTGAGATGGGGAGTGCTCATAGAGAAAGAGTCATCTAGAAAGGAGAAAGGATTTCTCACTTCAAGATGTCTACCATCTACCACTTCTTCCTCCATTGCTTCATGAATGAAGTTTCCATTTGAATCCTCCCATGAGGAATGGGTCCTCTTTTCTTTACTGTTGCTCTACACAATGCAACTCTGCTGCTCTAAATTAGCAGTAAGTGATGATTCTGGGTCATACAATAGCAGGTTTCCACAACCCTAAAAAATGTTTGCTGCAATAATAGAAGGTGGAAACTGAATCATACCTTGATAGGCTTTGCGAACATCTTGTATGGCTGCAAGAGTTCCTTCTCCTACAATGTTGACTCCCTCAACTGCAGGTGTTGAAGGCTGTTCCTCCAAGGCTGTCATAGTGCTGGTACAAATCTCCTCAAGAGATAGTCAAGACTTCTCTTCCTCAAATCTCTTGATCACCTTTTGAGTGAAATCTTCAAAAGAGGACACTTTTGCATGTATCACATGGCTGAACCACCAATTTCTTGTTTCACCCTTCATGTGCAGCACTAAAATCTCCAATGCTTCTCTCTATAACACTGGATGTAGTAGGAAAAATGCACTGAGTCTTCTTTCCCAACCTCTGGCTGCAGATGTCCCATCAAAAGTGGACAATAGAAATCTATTGTCCTTTATCTCTCCCTTGTCAGAGGGTCTCCTCCCTTCCTTCAGTTGAATGAAATGTGGGAAGGCTAGAGTCTCCTTGAAGGCTCGAGGTTGAGAATTGAACTCAACAAGGTACTCAATCAAGATCTGATGATCCCAGTGTCCTCCATGCTTCTTGTCTTCTTCTTTGTGAGAGTAGGAAGTGCATGGTCCTTCCTCTTCTCCTTCTTCTATCTACTTGACCTCCTTGGAGAGGTCCTTTCTAGATCTAAAAAATGATGAGAGAAGGCTCATTCTTTTCATCATCTTGATCTCTATCTTGAGACTCATAGGCTGATCCAAGAAATATGCTCTGATACCACTATAATATCCCCAAATGGGATTGCTCAGCAAGGCATGCCTGAAAGACGCATTTTTCAGGAATGGCTGCTACAGGATTTGAAACCAAGACCTGGATCCCTTAGATAAATGTATCTAAGATAGAAATCCAAGAGGAGGCTCAAAATAATTCACTCTAGGTGGGTTAAAAAAGTCTCCCACACCTAGTTGTCTTGAGAAAGTGCCCAATTGTAATATTCCTTTTTCGGGAATTTCAACAAGGTGCTCAACAGAAACACTGTATAAGTAAAAATGTGCAAAAATAACACATATCAAGACTTGTTTCCTATTATTTATGTTGTATGAGACTTATATATGGATTTTTATCAAAAAAAATCAGATTAGACTCATTAAATAGATCTCCCAAAAACTTGACTAGCTAAAAAGCACCCAAAGAAGAAGGATGCAGCAAAATGCAAGCACTGCTTCAGGAATTGCGCAGTTTTAGCAGATGTTTAGAGGATATCAGTAAGGAGACTTATATTTTAGTCTTATAGCATCAAATCAGCATTATGATAAAGCCCTTTCATTATACAGTAGAATGCATGAGTCAATACAACAATAAATCTTCAGACAAGAGAGCAGGAACACAAGTATATTTGCAGAAATGATTCAACAGCGTTATTTTTGAGGAGCTTTAGTAGTTGGAAGTTACAACTAATATCTAGGACAGATCTGTGGATGAAAAATTAGATCTATATTAGATCTAGAAACTATATAGTTTTCTCTTCAATATCCACTTGGAATTTTGACAAAAGCATGCATGAATAAGAGTAGATCTGAGAAACAAGATGCAGATCTGGAAACTGCTGCAGTAAATTTCTGAATATAAAATTTCATTAAAATGGATCAGATCTGAACAAAACATAGATCAAAAAGCTAATTCATGGATCACCAAGTGGAAGGTAAAGCCCAACACAAGAGATCTCTGATCTAAACTATGAGCAAGACACCATATAAACCCTCATAAAGAAATAACACAGTTTACTCAATGGGACAACGCTGTAGCTCAAATGACACAAACAATTACTGTAAAATTGTAGATATGAAGTACAAGAAGTAGATACACTCTTTCAAGAGGTTATAGAACACCATCCATGAGAATAAGCTCCCAAAAATACACTAGATCTCTGCAAATCTAGACTCCCATTTGCTGCAGCTCACAAGACAGCTCAGCCCTCAAGAGGAGCAGCACTGTAATGTAAGAAAGAGCTTGGCCTCAAGCCTGATAGTGGTTCAACTTAGAAAATTTCCTCCTTGAATCCTCAAAGGAAGAGGTGAAATCCCTGCATAGGAATCCCAGATAAAATCCTCCACTAAACAACAGAGAATGGTATTTGTCTAAGCAAACAAATACTCAGAAATATGATCAATCAACAAACTTCTCTTGCTGCCCTCCTCCTCCCTTTATAATATGAGAAAGCCTTTGCAAACCCTAAACCATCTTGATGAGTTAGCCATTTTCACATGAGAGGCTCGCTTCTAGAACTGCACTGTCCCTTTTGAAGATGCAATGAACCTAGACAATGTTGTTGATTTGGCCAAGGTTGACCCAGTCTTTAGCCCAAGCCTCTTTCACACCTGCAAGTGATTATTTGCATGGCCCTGATTTGTCTTTGTTCACATGGGAATTGATTTATTCATAATTTTTAGGAGTTTAACATGTCCTCATTTATTCATTTATTCATGAAAAAGAAATTAAAACAAAATTGAATGTTCCTCTTAACTAAGGCTAAGTGGGAACATTACACCAATGAAGGACTGCAGAAATATATAAACACAATGATGGATATGCACCGTTAAATAAGCTCAAATTATGTGTTAAAAACACATAGCCTTTAATCAAAACTACAGTATCAACTTATATCCTGATTCATGATCCAAAAGATGGGGAAAAGTAGTTATTTCAGCCCTAAAAATGTCATTTTCTGAGATTTGCGTAAAATTAGTGGGAAATTATGCTAGGATCCTTTGGCTTAGGTCATGTGGGACTCAAATACCACATTTAAGCAAAAAAAAATGACTCTAGCTAATTTAAACAGATCATCGGTCCCGATATAGCTCAAAAAGGCCCAATCCCCAAGACTTAACTCAACAGAAAGTCACTGAAGCATATACATCATGATTTTCTAAATGGTTTAGGTAAAATATGGCATTAATATAAGATCTAAGTTTATTACATCATATTATGGAAGGAAATAGAGAGAAATCTTCTTTTACATGAAGAGAATACATGAAGAAATCCTCAAGAATGGGGCACTACAACCATAGGAAATGAATGAACAAGCTGGAAAGTGTTTTATTATGGAAAAATAGTAGTTGTAGGTTAAAATTCAGATCTAGGACAGAAATGTGTACAAAATATTAGATCTATATCAGATCTGTACACTAGACTGTCTCTATTTTACATCCCCCTCAGGGTTTCCAACGAAACATGAAGCACAGAGAATAGATTTGAGATCTAATGCAGCAGATTTGTAGAATGCTTCAGAAATTATGAATTAGATACAACAATGAATTAATCATATATGAAACATACATGGATTGGTTGGCCAATCCATGGATCACCACAGTGCAAGGAAGACTCCTTTACACCAGAGATGCACAGAGAATAGATTTGAGATATAATGCAACATATCTGCATAATGCTTCAGAAATTCTGAATTAGATACAACAATGAATGAATTAGATTTGAAACATACATGTATTGGTTAGCCAATCCATGGACCACCACAGTGTAAGGAAGACTCCTTTACACTAGAGATCTCTCCTCCAAACAGTTTCCAAACACCCTGCAACTTTTCACTTGCAAAATAACGCAGTATAGGGAGATAAACTGCGTTATAGGCTTGATGTAGACTTTGTCCTGAGGCCAAGTTGTAGATCTGAAGCTCAAGACTACTAATACACTCTTCCAAGAGGATAAAAGACTCACTCACTAAGAAGAGGCACTAGTATGGTCTAGATCTGAATAGATCTAGCCTCCACTTGTTGCTGCTCAGAAGCACAACCAAACCCTCAACAGGATCTGAGTTGTAGTTGGAAGAAGAAGATTGGCCAAATTTCTGACAGTGGACCAAGAAATGCAAGACTCTTCCAAGATGCCTCTCAAGGAAAGAGGTGGGATTCCCGACTAGGAACACCCAACTGTTAAGAAGCACTATTCTCAGCTAAACAACTAGAGAATGAGAAGTGTCTAAGAAGACAAATATTTTCAATACAATATGTTCAACAACCCCCCTCATGCTGATTTCCTCTTTCATTTATAGGATGAAAGCCTTGCAAAACCCTAAACCATCTCAAATGTTTAGCTCCTTTCACATTTGGAACCTCTAAATAGATCTACGTTGTTTATCTTGGTGCATTGCATCTAGATAGTGCTGTAAATATTATCTTGTTGACCCAATCAATTGTCACAATCCCCTTTCACACATGAAGGAGTTTCATTAAAGCAGCCCAGATTTAGCCTTGTTCATATGGGCACTGATTTATTTTACTATTTTTGGGGTTTAATTTGTCCTCATTTACAATTTTATTCTTGATCAAGAAAATGAAAACAAAAAGGTATATTCCTATTAGCTTGGGCTAATTAGGAATATTACAATAGATCAATCCAACTTGTAACAATTTCTGTAAGTATTCTTTCAATATTTCCTTCATCATAGGGTTCATCCTTCTTTGTGGTTTCCTTACAGGTTTAATTTGATCATTAGTGTAAATGTGATAGATACATGTTTTTGGATGAATCCCTTGCATGTCTGTGTAATCCCAAGAAAAAGCCTTCGAATATTTTTGTAACAGTGTTGTTAGCTCTTCTTCTTGTGGTGATTGTAAGTTATTATCAATATTAAAATGTCTCCCAGGACTGATCTCAATGATTTTTCTCTTTGAATTTCTAATTGAACTAATAGTAAATATACTTTCGAATTTATTTTGCAATGATTGTATAGTGCATTTTTCCCGAAAGCACTCATTTAAAAGGTGACTCATAGCTTTGTATTGAGGTATTTTAAGCTGCTATGAAATTTTTGGTTCTAAGATGAAAATATCCAATAAGTCCTCATTTTCTTCCTCCTCTCTAAAATTATAAACTTTATTAATACTAATAACATATTGAAGCTCTTGTTTTTCATCTCCATCAAGCCATGATAATAAAGAAGAATATTGAGCGGGAGGATACAATGTAACATGTTTTCTTTCATCTCCATGTCCAATAATCATAATTCCTGACCTGCATCCAATGTAAGCATCTGCAATGGCTAACCATGGTCTACCTAAAATTAAGGGATGCCCTCCTAAATTTGTTTTTGGCTTCAAAGTTAAGAAGTCTATAGGATACTCCCATGAATATAGTGATACAATGATATCTTCCAATATACCTTCTAGTACAACTTTAGGTCTATCTGCAAGTTCTAAGACTGTAGTAGTAGTTCTAATGTTGTTCAGATGCAAATGTTTCATAGTCTCTGTAGTCATAACATTTATAGATTATCCCAAGTCTATTAAAGTGTTTGGAACTGAAAATTTGTCAATTGAAATGGTAACCATAGGAATCCCTGGATCAACATATTTTTCAATGGTTGTATTTATAGACATGAGACTAGCTAAACTTCCAACTACCTAGATTGTAGGTGGATCCCTCTTTCTTCTGCCAGATTTCTTAATGCATAATTCCTTTATTCTTTTTGCATATATCAGAATATCTTTAATTTCTTGCAATAAAGTAATTTTGACATATGTATTCTTCAATTCATCTTGAATATCAAATTTAGGTAGAGATATTGGGATTTTTTGTTGTATTAATATCTCTAGATATGGTGGAGTCCGAGTCATAATAGATTTACCTTACTGAATTTGTTGTTTTGGTTGATATTGTTGACTTTGTTCTCTTTGTTCAGTTTGTTCTTCTATTATCAGAGGAGAATTTTTCTGTAACACCTTCCCAGACGTTAGGTGGACATATTGTCTGGGAATAATATAATAGGTAGGATAATATGTTGCTTCTTCTACATGGTATGCTGGTCTATCTACCTTTTTACTTGGATTAGCTACCGGCTGAGCTAGAAATTGTATTGGTCTAGGTGGCAATTGGTTAGTAGGCAGTTGAAGCTGCTAAGGTTGAGTAAACATTGGTTGATTTTGGGGTGGAAATGGCCTCGTTTGATGTTGTTGGAATTGTTGGTATTGAGGAAATGGTTGTGGAGGGTATGGTTGTCGATATCGATATTGTTGAGGATACATATGTTGAGGTGGCTGGTTTCATTAACTATATCCCCTCCAACCTTGTGCAGGTTGATTTTGATATTGTTGTGGAGGCCAATCCTGCCATGGCATTCAAGTATTCCATGAATTTTGAGGATATTGAAAATTATGGAGGTTTTTTTGAGGGAATTGTTGAGGCATCCTTGGTTTCTAAGGTCTCCTTGGTGCCATATAGTAGAGCGAATCTACTCCTTTCACTTCTTCCACCTGCAACTCTCTTAATTTGGGACATTTTTCTGTTGCATGATTTTTTTTGCATAGTCCACACACTTGTATACCTTGCAAGGGACATTCCCTGAGTGGATGTTTTTTTCTACACTTAGGACATAAGATTGGTAAGTTTCATCTTTTTATTCCTTCTTCTTCTTAACTTTTAAGACATCTACTTGTGTTCCCAAAGTTCTCAATAGATCTGTTTTGAAATTTTCTAGTTAACTGTTACACCATTTTTAGGTACCATGTAAGACCAATTTTACCCTAAGTAAAATTGTCGTCACCACATTTGTCTATATTGCATGATCATATTTAACCCAAAACAAGGAAATCAATTAAATAAATCATTATTTATTTGATTATTTCCTAAGAATAAGTTATTTAAATCATTATTTAAATAATATTATTAGTTAAATTTGACTAAATCAAATAAAAATAATTAAATAAACCATTATTTATTTAATTATATTCCCCTCATTTCCATTAAATAATAAATAAATCATTTATTTATTTGTTATTTACAAATAAAGGAATTGACCCAAGTCAAAAACCCTTTTCCCTCCAACAAATATAATAAAAATTCCTAAAGGATGATTCTAGAATTTGATAAATAATATTTTATTCATGCACCGAGTTCTAGAACAACCCAATATTTTGTTATAAATAGAAGGGTTTTTCCCATTCATTAGTCACCTCCATTGCATTAGATCACTCAGGATCTACTCTTGATCACCATTTTCCATTTTGCTTTATGAACTCCCATTGAGTTCCATGTTTGTTTTTCTACACCAATGAGAGAGAGGAATTATAGATCTGAAACACCGAGGACTTCCAAGAACCCGTCCCACTGAGGAGAACTAGAAATCACCTTTCTTGTTTTCCTCTCAGGTGCCCCATTCTTTAATATAATACAAATAATTCTTTTAAACACTTTGTTCTTGTCCTGTCTATTGGATGCATGGAGCCATACTATATTTTATCTGCTTAATGTCTTTTTGTGCTTAGATTTGAATTTATGTAGTAGAATTAAAGATATTTTGTAGCCATAATCGATGTTAGGGCTATTTGTTATGCGTAGCTAAAGGGATCTTTTACGACGAAAGATTTATACTAACAATTGGCGACTCCACACGGGTTTTCTGTTGCGACCGCTGTCGTTTTATTTATTCCTGCATATCCAGCGATTTCAGACCCTAGGGTTTCTCTTAAATTTTCTGTTTTTCCTATTTCTATGGTGTTTTTCACCCCTAAAACCCTCAAAAATTCAAATTTTTAACTTTCATGTGTTTCTGGCCTTATTGCGCAGGTGACAGACATCAGTCGCAGCTGAGACGACAATTTTTTCTGAAATCTGCCTCCGAGAGAGATGGATCTGTAGGTCGCACTTATCGGCCCAAAAAGTGCGACCTGAGCTTGAGGACGCACTTTTCTGCCCCAAACCTACGACCTGGACTGAAATCAGGTCAGAACCTACGACCTGCCCCTTTTGTTGCAAATTTTCCAGCACTTTTTCTGGGTTTTTCTGAAGCTTCTGTCAAGGTTTTCCAGCCTCTATCTCTGCCCATTGAGACCTGTTTCTGATCTTCTTTACTCAACTAAGAGGGAATATTTCCCCTTAGGGCTCTAGTACCCTCCACTTTTTGTGGGAGAGTCTTTGCTATTTCAGTAGTCTGAATTTTCAGCCTTATTTTTCTCAGATCTGATACCTCCGTTTCAGATCCTTTTAGACCAGCTCTTCTCCCTCTCAAATCACCTCATATCATTTTGTTTGTGTTCATTTCTAAGGCCACTACCTTGTCTCTTCTAGTTTTAGCTGATCTCCTCCTTTTTAGTAGCAACCTTGCCTCTACCTCTTTGCTGTTCTCTGCACCACTTTTCTGCAGATTTCTCCTTTAGATCCCAGTCCCTCCCAACATTTAATCCATTGGCCTCTTTTTAGCATGCTTTGCTTAGTTTTTTCCCTCTTATAGACTAGTCTTGAGAGACCTGCCTTCTTGGGTTAGATTGATGCATTGGTAGCTGTTCATTTTCTGTTCTTTTAGTCTTATTTACTACATATTTATTTTCAGTTACAAAGCACACTTTTTCTTTTACTCTCAAAATGTCTGGGTTTAAACAATTAAAATTAACGCATGCCACACACTGACCCTAAGTGAAGAAGCACCTGGCTAACACCGTCTGGAAAAGACTTTAAAATCAATTGTCACTGCACCTTTCTGCCCTTGACCTCACTTGATTTTGTCTCTCCTTGCCCTTGTCGATTTTTCTTCTTCCCGTCATCATTGTGCCCCCAAGGTGCCTTTCTCGGAGACTTCTTGGCCTTCACCCTCAGTTTCCACTTGGTCAACTTCCTACTTCTCGTCGCCATCGAGTAAGTCCTCCCCCGAGTCTACACTCTGACTCTTCTTCTGATTGTTCGGGTTCTCCCCCTGTCACTTTTACCATGTCTACTTCAGGGCCTACTACCAGAAGCAACCCCAGTACTACTGCTGGGTTTGTTTCCAGTGGAACCACCTCGAGACCTACCTCGACTGCCCCATTTCTCCCTTATATGGTCGGCCTTAGTCTCCCCGACTTCAATCAGCTTATCAATGATCCTATTCGCCACGATGTTAGTTGGCCTGCTATGCCAACCAAGCTCCCCCCCCCCCGACATTCCCAAGTTTGAAGGCCTTGCTAGTGAATATCCCTCTAACCATATCCCATCTTTCCACATGTGGTGTTCCTCCAATTCCATCACCGATGACTCCATCCATCTTCGTTTGTTCCAACGCACGCTTACTGGTGAAGCTTCCAAATGGTATGTTGATCAAGCCACCTCTTCCCATATCACCTTTGCGACCATTGCTCGAGCCTTTTTATCCTATTTCCAGCTCCCTCTCCGATACGACACTGGCACTAAACTCTTAACTTCTTTCCATCAATCCTCTTCGACCCACCTTTCTGCTCATGTCCAAGAATGGCGGCAAAGACGGAGCCTGTGTCGCGCTCCCCCCTTTGAAGATCGGGTTTACCTGGACTGGTTCCTTCTCTCTCTCTTACCTCCCATTGGCAAAGATGTCGCATCCCATTTTCACCAAACCGAAGAAGCCTCCCTCCAAATCACCTTGAAATATGACCTTATCTACGCCCAATATGGTTATGTTTACACCGTCCTTCCTGACCTTCCCAAGCCCGGTGGCTTTAATGCCCTGGGGGCATCTCACTCTGCCGACGGTATTGTTGGAGCCCTATCACATACCTCTACCCAACCTCTTCTAGGACATGGTTTCCCTCCAGGGGCCAGCCCCTCCGACACTTTTTCCCCTCCAGGTAACATGTATTCAAGATACGGCATGCCTCCTCCTTTTTCCCACCCTCCTGCTTACCTTACTGCTACGCCCCCTACCCCTTATCCTTATCTGCAACCTGGTTTCCCAACTCCTCCAGCATTTGGACCTCCCACTCCCTTGCCTTTTCCACCCCCGCAACTACACTTCCTACCCCCTCCAGGGAAAGTATTTTCACAACAGGGGGCACCTAATTTTCCTCCTTCTCAAAGAAGGAGAAGAGGCAATCAAACCGCTCCTGGTACTCATGGATCCAATCCTTCCAGTATTGACTCTACCACTGCCAATCAGCCACAGGGCCCTCAGCCTAATCCGGTCAGGCTGCTTCGCACCAATAAGCCATGTTCTTGTTGCGGTGTTTATGGTTACTACACTCATGATTGTCCTTTATTACCAAAAATGCGGCAGATGTGGGAATCTCAGGCCACCGTGAGGGGGCAACACTCCTCCCCTACTATCCCTCCTACTCCAACTACTTCCCAACCCGCTTTGTTTACCAATCCTTTCCCTCAACAAGGATTCGTGGCCACTCAACCTCCTCATGCCCCAGTAACCACTCAACCTTCCCCTTCTGGTTCCTATGATTACTAGATTCTCATGATTCTCATGATGGCCTCTCACCATCGACCCCAACCTTCAAACTCGGTCCCGTCAGTATTCCACACCTCCCGTTCCATCTGTCTCCGAGTCTCCATCGTTTGGTCCTACAGAGCCTCTATCGACACCCAATGGTCCCTTACAACTCCCTCTTCCCAAAGATGAGGTTAATCCCAAGCCTCCTAAGGGACCCTTACACCGAAATGCTACCTCTGGTCGGGCTGCCCATTCATACAGCATAGTAGATGATCTGGCCCAATCTCCTGTTGCCATTTCAACACTGGAACTCCTCCAGTCGTGTCTTTCTCCAAATAGGGCTCTACTATCTGCCGTGGGCACTGTAGATCCTGCTGATGACCAATTGATTGTTTTCGACGCCCGTCAGTCAGACCATCCCCCCTTCCTCCTTCAGTTTCTTTCCAAATCCCAGTCAAAATCCGAAACGCCAATGTTGCTCGGTGTATTATTGATGAGGGGGCATCTACCTGCGTCATGTCCGCTTCGGTTTGGAAACAACTCGGATCGCCTGAACTGGCCCCTTCAACCATCACCCTTCGCGCATGGGATGG
The DNA here is from genome assembly GCA_034641835.2 of Pinus albicaulis. Classification (NCBI taxonomy): domain Eukaryota; kingdom Viridiplantae; phylum Streptophyta; class Pinopsida; order Pinales; family Pinaceae; genus Pinus; species Pinus albicaulis. The sequence continues at coordinate 2,039,339,372 of CM076575.1, forward strand.
CCATGCCTCCCATCCCATTGGCCTATTTCATAACTGTCATATCACCCTTGCCGGCAAGACTATTTGTGTCGACGTTGAAGTTATCGATGCCCCTCTTGACTACAACATCCTTTTGGGGCGTAGTTACACCTATGCCATGTCAGCCGTCCCGTTCGCAGTCCACCGCAAGATTTTTTTCCCTCATAATGGAAATATTGTCACCATTGACCAATTGACCTACCATGAACCAAAATCTCAGACCTCCCCTGAGTCCACCATCTCTACTGTCACCAATAAACCAACTGTTGATTCATTAACCAGTGTTTCCCTTAGCGTCTACAAAGACTCCTCTTTGCTTGGAAATTTTCCTGGTCCTCCCCCTCCTCCTATCTCTGACCCCAGCTTAGCACATGTTTGCATGATGCAAATGTCTCAGGCTGACCTTCCACAGCCTGCTCCGGCTAGTCAGCAACCTCAATCTTTCCCACCGCCTCCTGCTCCTAGCCCTTCTCTTTAGTCAACCGAACCTTTTTCACCCAGCCCTTCCCATCACACTCAGGAACCTCCCTACCCTCCTGAGTCAGTTCCCTCAGGTCTCCACCATATGGGAGCCATCCCCCCTGGTCACTATCACGCCAGTCAGATACCTTTCCTTGGTCCCCCCACGGCGTCTATTCGGTCCCTGTCATGGCCACCCTTTCCCTTCCTAATTTAACCTTGGGAATTCCCATATGGTATCTTACTCCTCTAACCGAGACCCCACCAGGCCACCCCAAACCATACATAGCTGTGACACCAGTACAACCGATCCCCGTCGCTCCTTCCACCACCACAGTGCCCCTAGCCCCTCCGCAGAACCCTCCTAATGCTGCGACAGCTACAGGCAAGAAACGAAAAAATCGCAAGGGGGCATCCAATGACAAGGCCACCGCACCTGACTCTACCTCTCCCCAACCCGCCAAGCCTTGTGCCTTGTGTGATGGTATCGGTCATCCCACCCATACTTGTCCTGAGTTGCCCCGTATCCAACCCAAGGTTAAAGTCGCGTTCCCTGAATCTACGGTCCCTGACACCTCTGTTTCTTCCTCATCCGTAGCCAAGAACCCAAAGACTCTTCGCACCAACAAACCCTGTGATCTGTGTGGCGTCCATGGCCATTATTCCCACCATTGCCCTCACCTCACGCATTACCAAGCCTCTTTAGAGGTCATTCGCGAGTACAAAGTTGAACAAAATCAATCCGCCTCGCCCATCCTTGCTCAGTATGCGTCAAGTTTACTTGAGGATCCCCCAGCTACCATTGACATCCCTCCCCCTGATGTTGAGATGTCCGAATCTGCTGCTCCTTGCTTATACCTATCATCATCCGCACACCACTCGGAGTACATCCCCTCTGAATCCACTCCGTCTGTTTCGCTTGATCCCCCTTCCGCCACTTTTTCAGGCTCTTTATGTTTCGACCATCTTTTTACTTGTTCCTCTGTCATTTCCCCTAATGACCCGTATGTGCACCTTTCTTCCTCTACTGATGATCTAGGTAGCTTTGCAGCCTCTTGTGGTTTCCACCACCTTTCCCTGCCTTCCCATCATCTCGATACTCCCATCTGTATCTATGATGTACTTCACAACATGAGTCCCCGCTTTTCCTCCTTTTTCTTGTCTTGTGATGATATTCCCTCGACCCTCTCGTCCACTCATTATCTTGGTTATGCTGATGGAGCCAGTCGCTATTCTCGAAACCTTGCCTCAACCGCCTGGGCCATTTTTACCCCCTTGCATACCCTTGTTCTTGCAAATGGGATCTGCATTGATACCGCCACCAATAATTAGGCCGAATATGATGCAGTCCGTGGTCTCCTAGCTGACGCTCTCTCCCATCACATCCTCCATTTGCACGTTTATTTAGATTCCCTGCTTATTGTCTTACAACTTAATGGCGTCTACCGTGTGCATAATCCTATCCTGTTTAGACAATATTTACGGGTCAAACTTTTGATATGTGAATTTCGATTCATTACCTTCAACCACATACCTAGAAGTCAAAATCACTACGTCGATCAAATCGCAAATCATGTTCTACACTGGCATTTATCACACACAAGACATAACATTTAAACACCATCAACAAAATGCATATAAATAATCTATATCATATAACATGTGTTTTCAGAGTCCACTACTTTGAAACATACGACATGCCCATAGCATGTTACAAAAACATAACTACAAAACTGGGGGGCACCACTTGTCCCTACAAAAACATTGGGGGGCACCACCTGCCCTACACCTAATCACTCCCTAGAGGATCCCGATCCAACGGCTCTGCTCCCGCAGCTCGTAGATCATGCACAGTCTGATCGGCCATCGCCATGCATCGCATGATACCTCGCCATTCCGAGGGTAGCCCAATACACAACTCTATGTATCGGTCGTCTAAATCCTGACAACCACGCTCCGACACACCAGTCAGAAGTCCCTCACATCTATGACGGATGTCCTCCACCAGTGTGGCCATCTCCTCATTTTGTCCTGTCCTTGATCCACTTGCACCTGTAGCTCCTCCTGCTGCAGGACGTCCCATATATCTGGCCGGTTTTACCGGAGCTATATCTGCATTCCAAAAAAGTATAAGGATTAGCACCATGCATACTAGTCACAAAATTTAATATGCACATAATATATTAGTTTCCTGTCACTTACCATCGGGTCCCCATACTCGACCAGGTGGAAGCGGCAAGTCCGGATCTCCCCAATAACTCATCCCACTATAGGAATAGTTGTCTATGTATAACGACATCTGATCCCAATGGGCGAATAACTCTGGTCAGAACACTCATCCGACCGCCCCTCCCCCTCCTCTACTCAGTAGCCATCCCCACCGATGCATCCGGGGCTCTCTCGGGCCCCCATCAGGCAACTGTATACGAGGTCGTAAGGTTGGGATCTTCTCAAAGAAGAAAGAGCACAATACCATCCCATACGCACAATCATGATTCACATGCTGCTTACATAGCGACAGATTTCGTTTCAATGACACCAACATCATCTGGGCCCACCCATAGTAGGTCCCACCCAACACACTCTCTACAATCATCATCTACCCTCCATTGATGTGATGGAATGCCTGGCTGCCCAAAATCCGCAACACTGCTGCTGCCACTGCCTAGGTCTCCAACCTCTCCAGATCCCCAACCGTTATCCGATTCCCTTTAACTCGGACGCCTGGTCGACAATTTCGCTCAACAAACTCCATAATGTTACGCCCCCGTGGTAACACGGGCTGCATATTCCCCACCATCCCCAAAGGTGGGAGACCAGTCAAGAAATAAATATCCTAGACCATCAGCTCGATCTTATGCCCTTGCACTATAAACGCCTCATGATCTGGGTCCCAATAGCTCATAATCTGGGCCAACAAGGGCTCCCCAGCTCTCATCAACGGGTTCTCCAAAAATTTTAGAACCCCAAATCTAGCCAGTACACGACGGACACCCTAATCTTCTTGGATTTCTGTCCGCAATGTACCTAAGTCTCTCTCTCTCCATTTGATCAATATATCTGCCATATCTGCACAAAAACATCATTTTTTCAGTCTACAGATCCACAAAACTACATCTATTCACACCAAAACTGAATCTCAGCCCAAAACAGCACTGAAATCACCTCCCTCTAACAGGTCGCACTTTTCAGCAAAAACCTAGGCCAGGTCGCACTTTTCAGGCCCAAACCTGCATCCCAGGTCGCATTTTTTTCCCCAAAAAGTGTGACCTGGCCGTGAGGAGGAAGTAGGGGTAGTTACTGAGATTTCGGGCCCTAATCTAAACTTTGAATCCATCAAAAACAAAGAGTAGGATTAGACCTCTTACCTGCAACTGACGAATCACGATTCCAACGGTCGGTTTGTCCTCTACGATCACCGCAAGATTTAGGGCCTTCTCTCCTCTCCACATTCACCACAACTACACAAGAAAATGAATGATTTTGGAGGGAAAATGCCTTATTAGAAGAAAAACCCCTATTTTTTCTTTCGCCAGCTGCGACCAAACCATAGCCTCGTTTGACAAACCATCTGCACCATTGGAAAGCTCTCACCGAGCACTCAAATGGGTGTTTGTTAGTTTTTCATGTTTTGATACTTCACCACGACACATTTTTTCCATGAAGGATCTTTTCATCTCTTCTCAAAATCGAATTTCTTCACTTACAACACTTGTACCAGGGGCACCACTTTGCCTCCTTACTTGTCTTTGTTCATGTTGATTTTCGTTATGAGCTACCCTATTGTACTCATGCTTTTACGGTCCCCCATTGGGCCTTCACTGCATGGTAGCACCGTCGAGTTTCCCTTGTCTAGAACATTTGAGTTGAGTCATCATCAGTCATGGAGTCTATCTCGCATCCCTCCGTATCCCACTATAGCCCTCCATCCTTCATTACTTGGTCCCTCTCTCGTGTTGCATATTATGGCCTTCAATCCCATTGTCCCCTATCCCTCATGATCTTGTGTCAGTCGTTGCCAAGCCATTCATGTCCTTTATGCTCTAACAAGGGAATTCGTCCATCCGCTACTCGGTATCCCTCATTTCATCATCATCATTAGTGTCCGTCTGATTCGTCGCTCCACTATTTTCTCTCGTGCCTCAGTTGGGGTTCCCTTATTGCCTCATCTATGGCGGACCTACTTCTATCGACATCAGCTCATTTACTCCAAAAGTCAGGTCTATGGGGCAGTGTTCCTTGATTCGAGCTCTTTTCAGCATGATCATGATCTACACACTTGATGGTTCAGTGATGCAGCATCGGCTATTGGTGATACCCGAGTGTGTGTGAGATGTCTCAACCCTCATGAAGGGGGGGCCCTGCAGGTAGTCCCCCACATACCCGGATGACTTCTTCATTCCAGCCCTTGATGCAACTCCTCCTAGTTGATGATATCGGCCTCAGTCGCTTGTAGAGCCTCTTCGATTTGCATGTATCAGTCCGATTTTGCGAGCCCTTCCCCATGTGTAGGGGGCATTTGGGTGTATTTATATCTCATGTACTACAAAATTATTGTATAAGTCCTGACGATTATTCCAGGCAGAGCATGTATGTGGGATTCATCATTCTTGTTTTCTGGCTCATGCTTAGGCCAGCACTTGTTTTACTATTTTGTTCCATGGTTTTTCGGGCACTTTATTGTGTGTACTATTGTCTCGGAGGGTATAGGTATGCCTCCCCCACCGCCTTTAGCACAGGTACCACTTCATACACTACCACTTCATACAATAGAGACTTGTTGCACACAGCCAAGTCTCATCACACTCAGGGTATAGTCCTTTGCTTTTCGTCTACATTACATTCCTCTCTCTCACTTTCCTTTCATCATCTAGAGATTGAGTGTTACAGGTCAAAATACCTCCTCATCAACTCAGAGGGGAAGACAAATATGGAAGGGATACAAAGACCTAAATTAAACCTATTTCTGCCAGGGTAACGCCTATATAGAACAGAACAAGAGCGTTATAACGCAGGCAATCAGTACATTATCTGCGTTAGTGGCTAGGGCAATGCTCTGTTTACACTGGAGGGGAGTGTTACCCGTGTTTTAAGTTTGAATCGGGAAAAGCCCGCGGAGAATGATTTGAATCTCCGGATTTCCCTCACAAGAGAGTCAGTTCACAAAAGAAACTGCAACACACCAGTTCATTATTGGTCATTGCCACAAAAGACTGAACTCCAAAGGAGGCAAAAGCATAGAGATCAAAGAAACATCTAAGTTTTTCCATTTCAAACCCAAGTGGAGAAGAAGGAGACAACATTGTGCTATCTCTCTGAAAGGGTGAAGAATCTTAATTGAGGTCGAGAGGATTGCCAGGTTCTTGCAGCCATACTTGGGGGCTGAGAATAGTGTGACATTGTGAAGGCCAAGAGTCAAAGAGGTTCCTAGAGAGCTTGTTGACTTAAACTTCTTCACTTGAGAGAGAAGAGAGATTGGGAGACTGAGGAGGGCTTGGTACAACCGACGGTTGTAATCCTCCTTCTTTCAAAATCAATAGAACTATGTTCGTTTTGTCCATTCAATGCTTAATATTTTCATTATTGTTTGAACATTTACATAGTATGATATGAATGGCTCAAATGTGTATAATCTAGATGTTTATTGTGTATTGATTTAATTGATAGGATACTTGTTATATTAGAAATTAGGTGCTTTGGTAGGATTACTTGGGGATTCCAGTTTGGAGCTGGTGAAAGAAGGACTCTTGCTTAGCTACCTTGGCCATCTCAAGGGATTCCAAGGCTAATCAAAGAGTTAATTATCTGTGTATTCCTTTCAAGTTATTTTCAAAGCTAATATGAACATGCTCATGCCATCTTTATGACATTTATAGCTAATCTTACTTTCTACCTGGGCACTATAATTTCCATAACCACGAGAGGGATATTCGAAAACCAACAACCCAAGCAGTTTACCCTATAGCAGAATTGGCGACTCCACTAGGGATTTTCCCCCATAGTTTCCGGACTACTTATTCCTTCCTTTCTTCTCTTCTTCTCTGTTCAAAGATCCTTCCGACCATTTTTTGATGCCCAGTAGACATACCAAACGCTTGCAGAGTTTAATCATGTTCCTGTCTGGCCAACTGAAGAGCTTTTCCCTGGTTAACGCGACCTATGCAGGCTATCCAATGCGTTATAACGCGGTCTATGTTTAAATACAGTGCGTTATAACGTTGTATTTTCTCACAGACAGAGCGTTACTCAGCCAAAAACCTTGTTGTTCACTGTTGTGATTGTGTTTTAGCTGTAGAGTTTTTTGGCCATCAGTACCTTTCACCCACTGAATCCATGTGCTTGTCTGCTAAACTGGCATTTTTATTTGTTTCTCTTATTTAGTTAGTGTGCAAAACATTTACTTTTTAAAAGAGAAATTTATTTTTATTTTTTTAATCCCCAGTGAGTTATTACGAGAAGTTTTAGTTCATAGACTGTTGAAAGAGGTAGATAGAAGTCTGAATCTTTAAAATTTGAGCTGTTTTATTTACATGTTGGTGCATGGATGATTGAAAAAGAAACCTCTCCCCGTAGAAACACTCTTCATTGAATTTAATATTTAGAGCATGTTTTGCATGGTTTCTTAAGTCAGAGTCTCACTATACTTCATACGTCCACTCCCCCTCCGTAAGACTAATAATAAAGTACACTAAAAATAAAGCGATAATAAAATCAATCTAATTACTCTTTTTGAGCTCACACAAACAGTAGTTCGGGCTAGGATCTTGGGTTAGGAAAGTGAGAAAACTACCCAAGATCTCAAAACTTGAAAACGAGAGTCATTAACGAGTGAAATCCTGCTGCACTCATATTATCGGGACCGTTCCTTTACCGGAGCTCAGTGCGAGACAACACTTGGGTGCACAAGAAGGTAGCCCGCCTTCTACTGTATCTGTGGGTGTGTTATATATTGGGGTTCCCTTCGGGGATGTTGAAACTAGATCGGGGATCTAGGTATTCTGCCCATATAGCATGCTGTCCTTGATCGTGGACCCCCTTGATGATGTCTGTGATTTGAGGTATCTTGGTATTTTTTTTTGAGACAAAGTGGCTAGGACGAGTGTCTTTGTACACACACAAAATAAACCAGACCCTCTGTCTTCGGTCTTCGGGTACTCGTCTTCACGAGAGTGCTTACACCTATAAATCGAGGTTCGGGCGAAGCTCTAGAGTGACCGTAACTGTACTTTCGACCAACCCTCTCTGTATACTATTGCGATACTGGATTTCATCACCAGTGAACGGTAGTACTCAGACAGGGCACCCTATTCTGGCTGCTTGTTGATTGTTTTTAGAAATTCCTTTTTCTTTTTGTTAGGTGTGTGGTTACTGTCATTTGAGACTTCATAATAGATCACAATTTAATAAAATTTGTTAAAATCAAACCGGTCACCGTGGCGTCCCCTGACCCACGTCGTCTGTCTCGATGACAGCAAAGTCTACCTCCTCTCAACCTTGAGGAAGAACTAAACCTTGGTGAACCCAGGCCTTCTACGGAAGAGCAGTCTCCTCTGACTAATCTTGATTATCACATAGACCCTTATCAGCCGAAACTCCCGAAGGACCCTTTCACTGAAGGCGTTGTACCTAATTACAATCCCCCGCTCACTGATCCGTTAGGGCCTGTGATAATCCAAATTACACCACGCCGAGATATGTCTGCGGCAACACCAACATCTATTTCTCCACCGGCATCCACAAGGTCGATACCAATGGCAACCATTCCTGGTTTGCCACCATCCTCCCCGTCGGTGGTCAGTTCTATGCCATTACTGGGTAACCCCAGTAGTCAACATACACCTACCCCCAATCCTATGGTCAACACAATGGTAGTTTGCAGGCCCACCCGACATCTCTCTCTGGCGACCACGTTGGGGACCATGGTAGCTCCTCCACAGAGCATGACTTCTGCCGGTGCCCTTTAGCAACCCCTTTAGGCTGGAACCCTCGTTGAGTTCAAACCCCACTAGCACCTGCAGGGGGCGGTGTTCGTGCGCGGTAGCGAGAATATTTCTCTTCCTATGCAATCCTTAGGACAAATGGGACAACCCATTCTGTCCTATCCCCTTAAGTGGTTCAAACATAGGTGTAGGATCTATACCGTTGCCAAATCATGCAAGTACTAGTATGCCTCCGGGAAACTCTATTGCATCCATTTGGACTAACCAACCCCAACCTCCATCTGGAGTGGGAGGACACTTTTATGCTGGGGGAAATTAACCGTTTTCCCTGCAATACACTATGCCCTATGGACAACAACTGTATGTTCCTACTCCTCCACTTATGGGAGGTTTTTATCAAAGTCCCACTTACCCTTCTGGTAACACGTGGATGGGGGGACCCTATGGTCTAAGTAGTCAACCCATATTGCCTTGGTTAGACTCGGGGGCAAATCCACAATTGCCATTCTTGGCAGCTTTGGACATACCCGACATCCATAAGCTGACAAACGACCCCATCAACCACAACTCGCTTTGGCCTCCAATACCGCATAAGATTCCTTCTGACATCCCGAAGTTCGACGAGAAACATGGGGACGACCCGGCCGCACACATCACTACCTTCCATTTATGGTCCATATCTAATTCCATGGTAGATGATAGTGTCAGGCTTTTTTTCCCATACCCTTCACAGGCAATGCCTTAATTTATTTAATGAATTACCACCTTGTATATCAAATACGTTGAGCGCTTTAGCGTGAGTTCTTAAATAACTTCCAAGCGCAATTAGAGTGTAAAATGGGACATAATTGTTAACATGTTTGTGACAAGACACATACACACATCTCAGACCATATGACTGTTATGAATCTATGGCGCCCAGGGAGAGCTCGTCAGGCACAAAACGTGCTCGGCACTGCGTGAGTGGTTTCAAGTCTCTTTTACCCCACATCTCTAAAGACATTGGCCTTTCTGGTGCAGTGACAGAAGATCAATGTATTCGTCGTGCCCAACACCCGGATTTAATCTATTCACAATCTGGCACGCTTTACAATCTGCTCCCCCATGCCCCTGGTAACCCAAACCCTCCGGCTACTCAGAAAACTGGAGCTCATGCCGATGGTCTCGTTGGCGCGATCTCTGTTGTAGCCACCAATCAGTCTCAGGGGAAAACCTCCCAGCCATCCTCGGCTGCCACCGCCCCCCATCAAACGACTCCTCTTCCTCTTGCTGAGGTAAATTCGGTGCAAATCTCACAAAAACCTAGCGGGAAAAAATAAGAAGAATAAGAAGAAAACGTCTTCTTCGGAAGAGCAGTCGGATAATCAGAATAACCCTAATCAGAAAAATGCTGCCAGAAATGAAAAAGGAAAGGATAAACCCATGAAATTTCCTTGCAAAATCTGTGCAGAGGATCACTTGACATACAAATGTCCTCAGCTGCAGGAATGCACAGTTGATGTTCTTACCCGTGCAGGCGAATTTTCTTATACTTTTATTCCTTTCCCCAATCCACAGCGACAACATGTACACTGGTTGAGCAATCATACAACCCCATCAACGAAGCAATGGTGGTTGAAACATCCTTAAATGAAGGACCATCGCCATTTATGGCATCGAGAGTGTTGACCTTCAGAAGCTGAGCCAGCTTTATGGAAATCCTACCATAGATGCTCGAGACACGGAGACTAGTTCCAATCTGCCACCGCCAACGATTTACATATGAAGACTCTTTGTGAACGTAATTAGATCCCCAGAGGACATGACATATGACTCATAATACCTCTGCACATGCAGCCCAAAACTACAACATTGTAGAAGATTTGGCGCAGGCACCGTCAGCTATGTCTACTCTTGAAGTATTACAAACCTGTCCAACGCAAAGGAAAGCCTTGCTTTCGGCCATCGGTGGAATAGATCCCCAAGATTCCATGCTAGCAATCTTTGATATGGAAAATTCTAAACCTCGCCTCTCACATCAACTCGCATTCCAGGTGCAGGTTGTGTCGAAAGGGAGACCAATCCATCGTACTGTCATAGACGAAGGTGCTTCGACCTACGTTATGTCACAAGCTTGTTGGCTCCATTTAGGTTCTCCTACTCTAACCCCGCCATCGAATTCCCTCAAAGCTTTCGATGGCCACACTTTCCTACGAAAAGGATACCTTGCTAGCTTTCCCATCACTCTGAGTGGGAAAACGGTAAACGTGGACGTTGAAGTCGTAGAGCATTGTCTCAAATATAATCTATTGCTCGGTCGCAGTTGGTCTTATGCTATGACCGCCATCGTGTCTTCGGTCTTCCGACTCATCCTATTTCCATTTGGATGGAAAAAATGGTCAGGTTGATCCTTCCATCATACGCACCCACACAGTTGCTTACTTTACCCAGAAGCCAACCTTTGTACCCTGTCAGGAGTGTCACGACTCTTACGTCGTGCTCGGTCCCTACCTGCTGCAGTGTTCCACGAGCATCTTCCTCTTGGGTTGTTTTCCTCTACCTCGCCCATGATCCCAAGCTTTCTGATTTGCAATGTGTGCACACACTGGACAAACCCTATCGACCATGGATCTCTGACCCTTAGATATTGATTCTTATGGAGATCGGCGAGATGCCACTTCGGCCCGGTCGAGTCGACACACCAGAGCCATCCAAGCACATCAGACCTCGCGATATGGTTTCGACCCGCAGTGCAAACCTCCCCTGCTCCCATCATGGTTCTCTCTAAGGATCTCCTCAATGAAGTTTGGCCTACAGACGAAGCTATTCGAGAGATCATGTCATTAGAAGAACGACCTTGGGGAGAGTTTCACCATTGCACTTCAATGATTGACTCGGACGCGATGAAAACTGAAATCCCGTCTTTTGACCAACCTGAGATAGTTCCCTCCTCCTATATGACTGTTCACACTATCGATTCAGAGGGGAACATGGGTAATCTTTCCAAGACACTGCTCATTGATATCTCGGTCAAAACGAGTATTGTGGAAAATATTTAGATTGGAGCCAACTGCAATCCTGAGGAAATTGCGTCCTTCACATCTCTTTTTAAAGAATTCCGTGATGTCTTTGCTTGGTCTTATGATGAAATTCCCGGCATAGATCCTTCTATTGTCGAGCATGAAATCAAGACTTATGACAATGCTAAACCCGTCTGACAACAGCTCAGACCTATCCACCCGCGCAAAGTAGCCACCATTAAGATTGAGGTGGAAAAAATTTTAAACGTTGGCTTCATCTACCCCGTTCCCTTAACTAAATGGGTTTCCAATCCGGTTCCCATTGATAAAAAACAAGGCACTATTCGTGTTTGCGTCGATTATCGCGATCTGAACGCCGCTTGTCCCAAATAAAATTATCCTACGCCGTTCATTGATCAAATTCTCGATGATTGTGCTGCATGCGAATCTTTTTCCTTCATGGATGGATTCTCGGGATATAACCAGATTGCTATAAAAAACAAAGACCAGCATAAAAATGCCTTCATCTGTCCTTGGGGCACTTTTGCGTATAAAAAACTCCCATTCGGCTTGAAGAATGCTGGAGAAACTTTTCAGCGGGCTATGGACTATGCTTTTCATGACATTCGACATATTGTACAGGCCTACTTGGATGACCTTCTGGCCCATTCCAAGAAATGCCATGATCACCTTGCTCATTTAAGAGAAATTTTTGCTAGGTGCAGGTTCTACAATATACGCTTGAATCCTCATAAATGCGTATTTATGGTCGAGTCTGGACGAATATTAGGTTTCATTGTTTCCAAGCACGGGATTAGGGTTGATCCCGATAAGGTTAAAGCAATTGTTGAATTGCCAGCACCACAATCCATCCTTCAACTCCAAAGCTTGCAAGGGAAGGCAAACTTTTTGCATCGTTTCATCGTTAACTATGCTAAGATGACGAAAGGATTCATGCGATTATTGAAGAAAGGAACACTATACTTGTGGGATGACCAAGCTCAACGGTCATTTGATGCTTTAAAACATGCACTTGTTTCAGCCCCACTCCTTAGTGCCCCCGATTACTCACGCGACTTTCTCCTCTATCTGGCAGCATCACCATCCTCACTTGGAATGGTTTTGGTTCAAGTACACGATGACGATAGCGAACATGTGATTTACTATTTATCAAAAGGTTTAATCGGACCTGAGTTACGTTATTCACAAGTGGAAAAACTATCTTTGGCGGTAGTTTTTGCCATCACCCGACTCCGACATTATATATTGCTGCGACAGACTACGGTGATTGCTTTGGAGAATCCCATGCGACATATCTTGTCTAGACAAATTATTGGTGGGAAATATTCCAAATGGATCATCATCCTCCAACAATTTGATTTGGTTTTCACGACTGCCAAAGCAAAGAAATCCCTCGTCTTCGCCGAATTATTATCTGACCTTCCCAGAATCGACCCAGTAGAAGTAGCTCATGATCCATTCCCTGATGAATCTGTCTACTTGGTCGATTCTTCGGACCCATGGTATGGAGACATCTTAGTCTACTTACAAACTCAACGCTTCCGCCCAGCTCTCACGTCTGACGACCTTCGTCGTATCCGCCACCAAGCAAAGCACTACCTCGTGCTAAACGATACACTATATCGTCATGGTGTTGATACTATTCTCCGACGTTGTCTCACTATCGATGAAGCAGAACACGTTTTGAATGACTACCACGTGGGGGCATGTGGTGGCCATCTTTCGGGCATAGCTACTGCCCAAAAAATCTTGCGCGCTAGTTACTGGTGGCCCACTCTATTTAAAGACTGCATTGCAGCAGTCCAGAAGTGCCATCCATGTCAAATTTTCACAAATAAAATGCGCGCACATCGTACCCCCCTTCACCCGGTTATCTCCGTCGGTCCTTTTGCTAAATGGGGAATTGACTTCGTCACTTGCAATCCCGCTTCGGAAAATGGACACAACTACATCGTGGTTGCAGTCGATTATTTTACGAAATGGGCAGAAGCCCTTCCCACTTTTAAAGCCGATGGCGAAACCGCCGCTCTCTTCCTGTTTAATCAGGTAATCTGTCGGTTCGGCGTACCCCTATCGATTGTCAAAGATCATGGATCTCACTTTCAGAATCATATGATGACCGAATTAACATCCATGCTAGGTTTCCGACAAGATCAATCTTTGTCTTATTATCCTCAAGCTAATGGTCAAGTAGAAGCCATAAATGGCGTCCTCAAAACCATGATTCGTCGATTGGTCGGAAACCATAAAACCACATGGCATCGGAAGTTGTATTCCGCACTATGGGCATACCGAACGTCAGTTAAAACTGCCACAGGCTTCACACCTTTCCAACTTGCTTTCGGCCTGGAGGCAGTACTTCCAATCGAGTGTGAAATCCCATCACTCAAACTTGCCGTTGAACTCTTGCCTGGCACCACCGCCACAGAAGAGCGCTTGCTCTCGTTCGATCATTTGGATGAAACTCGTCAAGATGCTACACTAGCACTCGAAGCTCACCAGTGCCGAGTTAAAGCTCAATACGACAAATCTGTCAAGCCTTGTTCTTTCCAAGAGGGCGATCTCGTTCTACTATATGATAAAAAGCACGACCTCTTGGGGGTAGGAACACTCCAACCATTGTGGCTCGGTCCTTACATCGTTATTAAAGCCCTCTCAAAAGGAGCTTACGAACTCCAAGACTGTAATGGAATTCCACTCGAGGAGCCCCGCAACGGGCTCTATCTGAAGAAGTATTTTGCCTAAATTCGCACTAGGCATATGCTTTGTAATTTTATGTATATAAATTTTGCCTATTTTATTTTGATGCTTCTGGATTATTTTTTGGTTTAAGGTGTTTTTCTCATGTAATCTTTTTCTTTCGCACAGATGTCATCACATTCATTATCATACGTCGGATATGCGAACGGTGCTAGTCATCACACTAGACGCATTGCTTCAGCTGCTTGGGTTCTCTATACTCCTGAGTCGGACCTTCTTGGTTCCAGGGGAATCTTCCTGGGTAACGCCACCAATAATGTTGCCGAGTACATGTCAGTGATCCAAATCCTCACGGAAGTGGCATCTCGTGACATCTCCGATTTAGTGGTCAGGTTAGATTCCCAAGTCATCATTATGCAGTTAAACAATCATTACCGTGTCCGCCACCCGGTGTTGCTACGTTATTTTTTACGAGTGCGACTTTTAGAGCGTTAATTTCAAACAATCACATTTGAACACGTTCCTAGAGAATTTAATGCATTAGCCGATTCTTTGGCAAATTATGTGTTAGATTGGCATTTATCACATTTATTGTAAAAGATTTACTCATGAGTACATATATTTTTATCACATCAAAAAATACATAAAAATTTAAAAACACAAATCACCAAAAATATATATACATATATGTATGTCATGTCCAGTACATAGTAAACATCGAAAAGAAAAATCTTCCAAAACTTGGGGTGTTTTACAAAAATTTGGCTACACTAAGCCACGCTCTGATACTAATACATCTACTCCACCAGCTAAGCCTGATGCTCATAATAGCATACAACTGCTCTAGCTATCCTCCTCAGAGGAACTAGGTATCTCTCTGGCACACCTACAGTATGCCGCGACAGACGAACTGGAACCTCCCGCATAGGAAGCGGTGGTATACCCATACTCAAACCCTCCAGGTTCCTGGAGAGTTCATGTAAAATTTGGGTATCATCATCATCGCCGGCTTCCGCATCCTCTACTGGTGCGCCAGCCTCGGGTAGCTGCAATCCTTGCCGTGCATAGTGAGGGCCCCCAACTGGATGGACAGGTGCCACATCTGTGTCAAGCAAGTAAAAGCTTCATGTCAAAACTAAATTTTCACCCCTTTTTAACAAATTTTTTTTTACATAAACATTCAAAAGCTAAAAACACCAAAATCTTCTTTGAAAAAACACTGATCATTTTTCTTACCATCGGGCCGCCACTGGGTGCCAGGGGGCAAGACTAACTCCGGATCACCTGTGAAGTTCATCCCTACATAGGGATAATCCTCAATCATGATGATCTGGGAATCTAGCCAATCAAAAAACCCATCATCAAAGCAGTGATGGACGGGATCCTCTCCAGTCCGTGGAAGCAAAGTGGCCCACCGAGCCTACCTCGGCTCGCGTGGACCCAATGGCGCTGTAGGGATCCTGGGCCTCATCAGTGGTATCCGCTCCAGTATGAAAGAAACAATCAGTGTACCGTACCCAAAATCCCTTTGAGTACGGGTCTTGCATGCAGTAAGCTCTGCTCGGACCCGACGGACCACACTGTCACACCAGTCGAAAACCTGAGGCTGCATGCAATCCAAGGCTAGGAGCATCTGAGCCTTGGTCGCCACATGCTGACTCTTGGCACCTGCCAAGCGAACAATCATCCACAGTATAGACCACAGGGGTCTCAGAGTCACCTGTGCAATAGGTATCTGGTTACTCACAGCTTGGGTGCCACGTATGCAGTGCGCATGGATCAGATCAGTAGTGGAATGAGGGTCAGCTCCGGACCCCGTCAAATTGGGCCTCGCCCTACGACATGAAAAACCGGTCAAAAAGTACACATCATCCTTTTCGATGGTGAGCTCATTGCCCCCAATCAGAAAGACATGATGCCGTTCGTCCCACTGCTGGATCAACCACCTCAGGAGGTCCTCTTGACCCCTCATCAGTTCTAAACGGGCATACTTGAGCAATCCGCACCTCCGAAGAGCCATTAAGCTTGCCGCATCTGTCACCATTTCTCGTTCTTGCCACTCATGTTCTCTCTCTTGCCAGATACTCATGATTAACAACTGAACACCTGCAAATGCAACATTTTCAACCGATTAAAACTTGCCTGGACCACTTCAAAATGGAAAAATTGAATTGTTAGAAAACACGGCGCGCCTAACGCTGGCTCTAGTACAAAACAGAGTGTTCTAATGTGGAACCCCTTCACGGGTTGTGCGTTTAATGCGGCTATTGTACTCCTCACCCGCGTTAGGCGCAAATATTTTTTTAGGGCCTCAAAATTTCCTAATTTTGAACCAGCAAAAACTAGCAAAACAACAATTAAATGATAGCAGGAGGTTCTAGCTCTTACCTGGATCTCGCGGAATAGAAAATTGTTGCCCGGATTGACCGTAATCGTCAGCTGAATTTTTCACCCCTTTTCCACTCCAGTGCTTCTTCACAGCACTCAAAACAGTGAAAATGAAAGTCTTCTGACCTTCTTATAGCAAATTCTGGGGCAGGACTCTCTTAAGTCAATCGGCAAAGTCGTGATTTCTTGCTGTACACATGTCACAACTCTCGAGATTTGGTACTGATGTTCTAATTAGGGATCAAGATTTATGAGCAGACATACTCATGTTTTATCGAGCATTATTTTTACGGTATTTTTCTTGCTCATTAATCCGAAAAACCTCGAGTTCTCTTCTTCGGACTCGTTAAACTTATACGAAGTTGGCATCGAGCGTTCTTTTTTTTTGGTCTTTTCTTGCTCGTTAATTCGAAAAACCTAGAGTTTTCTTCTTCAGACTCATTAAAAATATGGAGAAGTATTGAGCATTCTTTTTAGGAATCTTTTTCTCGCTCATAAAACTGAAAAAATCCCGAGTCACCTTTGTCAGGCTCGTTAAACTATCAAGATAGAGAACAAGGAGCCATTCTTTTCCTCTTTTTCAAAGCTCTTTAAACAGAAAAAGTAATCGAGTTTTCTCCACGTGACTCGTTAAAATTTCACGGAGGTATCGAGTTTTCTCCGCGTGACTCGTTAAAATTTCACAGAGGTACTGAGTTTTTCTTTGTTGGACTCGTTAAAATTTCACAAAGAATATTGAGTTTACTTTGTCTCCTCGTACTCATAAAAAAATTAGGTAAACGTCCATTGAACATAGATTTCTCACTTTTCCGGATTCAATGGACTAACTTACGGAAAATGAACTGTTTCGGGCTTACTATTATCCCTTTGTTGTGCCCGGTTATCAAGACATGACAAAGGTACCCCAATGGAGTCGTCTTTTACGACATTTTTCAGACTCTCTAAACATGAAAAATTCACCGAGCTTACTTGTCTAGACTCGTTAAACCTAATCAGACAGGACATGGAGTTGTCTTTTATGACATTTTTCAGACTCTCTAAACATGAAAAATTCATCGAGTTTGCTCATCTGGACTTGTTAAATCTAATCAGATGGGGCACAGAGTTGTCTTTCCTAACATTTTTCAGACTCTCTAAACATGAAAAATTCACCGAGTTTACTCGTCTGGACTCGTTAAACTTAATCAGACAGGGAAAAATTTGGACAAAATGGATACTACCTCTGTTACATTTCCAAAGAAGGTCGATTTGACAGCAAAATTCTTGAACATGGCACTTCCCAGAAAACTCTTTCGCAGTTAGCCAAACCCTACCATCTATGAGTATTAACCTTCATTTCCCAGTGTCCCTGCACCGGTAAAATCCTAACACACTCTTTTGTGTTCAACACGCTTCAGCTGCCTAGTACCCTGCTAGAGTGCCTTCTATTGTTCAAGTAGATCTTTTTATCTACTGCTCCTGTTATCAACCAAACCATTCATTATGCCAGAAATTATTTGTCGTATGACGTTCCCATTTACTCTTCCTTATCTCAAATCATAAACAAAATCAGTTGGTTTCCGTTTCGTGTTGATTGATGTAGGACGCCTCAGTGCCTACCTTTCAACAGATCGCTTCCTATCGACTTCAACATCTTATCTAGGAAGTTGATCCAAAAACCCATCAGTACCCGGATACTTGCAGACATCAGTGGCAGGTAGTCTTGTGTTTGATCAAGGGTCTTCATCATTGGCTCTTGGTCGAATGATTCTACGAGTGTTCGACTTCAACTCCTTTTATTCACACTCGCTAGATTGTACTGGGCATCTTAGGGACCATCATCATTATCAGTGGCCACCTTCGCGTCTGTTAACAGTTTTCATTATTGACTGGTAATCAGACGATTTCTCACATGTTCGACGACAACTCCTTCATTCACATGTTGAGAAATATGCAGTTTAAGTGAATCGGCGGTCAAGACCTTGGGGCAAAGGCTACACCATTAAAGTTGTGTTCCCTTCCCCAAGCTGCGATATTGTTTATGGAGACAACTTCTTTAGCCTGATCCTGTTATGACAGACACTTCCACATTGTGCCTATTGGTGGACAGATTCTTCATATCTCTATTCTAGAGAAATCATGTTGTTTAAAAGCTACTGAGCATGGGACATGCCCGACTCTAGGCAAATACTATATTTTCTGACATATGTTGTTGTTTCAGGTTTTCCTCAGTCTTTCAATCTCTCTATCTCTACACAAATTGTAAAGTATTTTGGCCATCGTCTTCGTCTCTGACCTCACACTTTAGGGGGCATCCGTTACAGGTCAAAATACCTCCTCATCAGCTCAGAGGAGAAGACAAATATGGAAGGGATACAAAGACCTAAATTAAACCTATTTTTTTCAGGGTAACGCCTATATAGAACAGAACAAGAGCGTTATAACGCAGGCAATCAGTACATTTGCCGCGTTAGTGGCTAGGGAAACGCTCTGTTTACACTGGAGGGGAGCGTTACCCGTGTTTTAAGTTTGAATTGGGAAAAGAGCATGGAGAATGATTTGAATCTCCGACTTTCCCTCACAAAGGAGTCAGTTCACAAAGGAAACTGCAGAAGCACCAGTTCATTATTGGTCATTGCCATAGAAGACTGAACTCCAAAAGAGGCAAAAGCATAGAGATCAAAGAAACATCTAAGATTTTTCCATTCCAAACTAGTGGAAAGAGAAGGGAAACAATGGCCTTCTCCCTCTCCTATAAGAAGGAGCTGAAGGCTCTTAATTGAAGGTCGAAGGATTGCTCAAGGTTCTTGTATACTTGTGGAATAGAGAATAGTGTGACATTGTGAAGGCCAAGAGTCAAAGAGGCTCCTAGAGAGCTTGTTGACTTGGAATTCTTCAATTGAGAGAGAAGAGAGATTGGGAGATTGAGGAGGGCTTGGTACAACTGATGGTTGTAATCCTCCTTCTTTCAAAATCAATAGAACTGTGTTCGTTTTGTCCATTCAATGCTTAATATTGTCATTATTGTTTGAACATTTACATAGTATGATATGAATGGCTCAGATGTGTATAATCTATATGTTTATTGTATATTGATTTAATTGATAGGATACTTGTTATATTAGAAATTACGCAGGTGCTTTGACTGATTGCAGGACTCAGATTTGGAGCCGGTGAAGAAGGACTCTTGCTTCGCTGCGCAGTGCTCTCCAAGGGATTCCAAGACTGTCAAAGAGGTAATTCTCTATTGTATTCCTTCAAGTTATTTCAAGCTAATATGAACATGCTCATGCCATCTTTGTGAACAACATAGCTAATCTTACTATCTGCCTCGGGCACCGGAAAGCCCTGAGAGGGATATTTGAAAACCAACAACCCAAGCAGTTTACCCTATAGCATTGAGTTCTTACAACGTACTTCGGTCATACGATTTTCTCCTAACACTCGTACGTTGGGGGGCAATCTGTTACACCATTTTTTTGGTCATCTAACCTATTATCATTAGATAAACCCAAATACACCATGTAAGACCAATTTTACCCTAAGTAAAATTGCTGTCACCACATTTGTCTATATTGCATGGTCATATTTAACCCAAAACAAGGAAATCAATTAAGTAAATCATTATTTATTTGATTATTTCCTAAGAATAAGTTATTTAAATCATTATTTAAATAATATTCTTAGTTATATTTGACTAAATCAAATATAGATAATTAAATAAACCATTATTTATTTAATTATATTCCCCTCATTTCCCTTAAATAATAAATAAATCATTTATTTATTTGTTATTTACAAATAAAGGAATTGACGCAAGTCAAAAACCCTTTTCCCTCCAACAAATATAATAAAATATTCCTAAAGGATGATTCTAGAATTTGATTAATAATATTTTATTCATGCACCGAGTTCTAGAACCCCCAATATTTTGTTATAAATAGAAGGGTTTTTCCCATTCATTAGTCCCCTCCATTGCATTAGATCACTCTGGATCTACTCTTGGTCACCATTTTCCATTTTGCTTTATGAACTCCCATTGAGTTCCATGTTTGTTTTTCTACACCAATAAGAGAGAGGAATTCTAGATCTGAAACACTGAGGACTTCCAAGAACCCATGCCACTGAGGAGAACCGGAAAACACCTTTCTTGTTTTCCTCTCAAGTGCCCCATTATTTGATATAATACAAATCATTCTTTTAAACACATTTTTCTTGTCTTGTCTATTGGATGCATGGAGCCATACTATATTTTATCTTCTTAATGTCTTTTTGTGCTTAGATCTGAATTTATGCAGCAGACTTAAAGATATTTTGCAGCCATAATCGATGTTAGGGCTATTTTTTATGCGTAGCTAAAGGGATATTTTACGATGAAAGATTTATACTAACATAAACTTCCTATCTCTGCTCTTGTTACTACACTTGTTGCAGATTTGGAACCTCTTGATGAAATATCTCTCTTTCCACTATTTGCTCTTCCCCTAGATTATTTCTGACAGATTTTAGCAATTTATTCAAATGGTAAATTGGAGATATCTCCTTTTCCAATTCCATTAAGGATGTCTAAATATCCATCTCTGATACCATTAATAAATATTGTACAGATGGTGGTAGGATTTAGAGAATGATGTTTGGATTTCTGCAAATTGTAAAGAAATATTTCCAAATATTCTTCCAAACTATTGTCTTCTTGTTGTGTCATTCTAAATATGACTTCTTTTGAGTCTCTAGACCTACAGTAATCTTGATAATTTTTAAGAAAAAATTTCTTCATTTCATCCCAGGAAGCAATTTTATGTTCTCCTAAACCCATAAACCATTTCAAGGCTATTGCTTTTAGAGTAGCAGGAAAAATTCGAAGCTTGTGTGTGTCATCCGTATTACATAATTTCTACACAAGATATCAAACTCTAACATGAATGCATCAGGACCTTCTGTTGAAATCCCATAGAAATTAGGAAATACAAAAGTGGAATGTTTTTGATTTTTACTTCTACTCCTAATATTTTTCTTGCATCTAATATTTGAAAGCCAAATGTAGTATCTTGATCATTGTTATTTTCTTGTTCATTTTCATGTTTTCTTCTGTTTTTATTTTCTCTTCTTTCTTATTCTTCTATTATTATAAGTGCTTATGTTCTCATGTATTCATCTATCTTTCTTTCTTCCTCTCCTTTTCTCCTCTGTTCCCTTTGTTATCTTTCATATTCAATTCTTTGTTCAAGAGTCATGATTGGCCTATTTGATCCTTCTCCTTCGTCATTCATTTCTTGTTTAGATATATGTAGTGTTTCAATATGAGGTTTATTTTGTATTTCTTCCACTACTTTTATTTTCTCAAGGACAAGTTGCCCTAGTTGTTCAACTACTGGTTTTATTGTCTCTTTTTGTTTCCCTAAGGAAGGAGGTTCTTTAGGTTATTTTTTTCTTTTTACCTCCAAGGCTAACAATATTTTTCTTTCAACTAAATTTAATCTTTGTCCCAAACTCCATTTTTCCTATAAATCTTCTATAGTAGGTCTTTCAGAAACTGGTGTTGTTAGTCCTATGGATGAATGAGTTGTTGGGGGGTTTTGTTTCACAAATCTACCCTTCTTATCTCTATCTCTAGGCATAAAGAATCATAACTTTAAAGAAAAACTATGTTTTTGTTTCTTTTTATGTTTTTATTTTTTATATTTTTATCTTCCTAATTTACCATTTTGAAATATGATTCCCCGGAAACGGCGCCAAAATGTTGGGTCGTTCAACTCGTAAAGAAACACAAGTATTTATTATCAATCTAGGCTAGTAGGACTTAGAAGCATCCCCAAGGTATATGGTTCCAGCTATGATCGAGTTAGAAGATAATTTATCAATGATTAAGGAAATGCATATTACAAATATAAATCTAAACTAAATAGTTTCTAAATTCAAGTATGCAATCAACAGCAGAAGAATCTCCTAACTTCAAAGATTTGTTTGTCCTTCTCTCACACAATTACTTCATGAATTAGAAACCAAAAACAACTAATTGAGAAATGGATTAGGATGCATGAAAAAGTAATTTAAGGGGCTCTTAACTAAAGAGTTCATGGTTGTCATTCATCACAAATTCATTCATAAATAATACTGTTTTAAGAAAACGAGAATTTAGAAAAGCATTAAAAAGCATGAAAAGATTAATTCTAGCTCAAGATCTTATCCGATAGAAAAAATGTTTAACTTAAACATTTGATTGTCATTTCATATGCAGAATAAGAATAATAATTAGATTCATCATTAGTCATAAAACATCAACATATATCTAATCAAAAATTTAAGCATAAAACAAACTAGTTCAGAAGCTGCAACTACAAATAACTAGAAAGTGCACTTAGTTCATTGTGGGGGCCCTCCACCCTTGCCTCGCACACTAGAAGTGATTTCAACTACTAAAAATTTAGTCAAGAAATTTTTAGCACCTAATTTGAACCTTAGGCTAAAGGAAGTCAAATCAAGGTAACCTCAAACCACGCTCAGCCTTGTAGCTAGCCCTACAAGGTCAGGAGAGGGCTCTCTCCGTGAAAAAATATTCAATGAAATATAAGAGTAAACTGATGTTAGGCTAGGTATAATAATAAGAGATGTTTTTATAAATTTCCAGGGTTGTATGGAGCAGATGGAGCAGTTTGAATCTGGGGAATTAAATCATAGATACAGGGTATTTCATGGAGCAAGGTAGGCAGGGATTTTAACAATTCAATTTAAATAGTAATGGGATGTTTAAGACTAGTGAGGAGCTGAAAAGGGCATAGGAGATGGATCTTTTTCAGATAGCTGAAAACATAGAGTGTTGAATAATTTCCCAAGGTGGAGCATTATACAATGGATTCTAACTATTTATCTTGAAAGCATTCAACTAGAAATGTGAATGAATGAATGGTAAACATAAAAATTAACAGATGAACACAAAGGAAAGAACAAAGCTAAAATCCATACCACAGGGATCCCACAAATCAGAGCTACATATCTTTATTAATTCCCTGCCAAACTGTTACAAAGGGAGCGTAGAGCGTCCTTAGATCATTTCCAACTTATTCCACCCTTTATTCCCCCCTTTTTCAAGTGGTGAAGAATTACATTAAATATACAAAATTGGAGGCGAGTAGATCCATAGAAAAAGGAGTTGTTTCGCCAGCCGAAGAACCGAAATCCAAACATAGAAAATAAAACAACCAGATGCCCCTAAAAAGAGGGAGAAACAATACATTTTAAACACCTGGAAGGTTTGCTATTGCTCATATAGAAGAAAAGAAAGACAAATTTGGAACCATTTCACTTTTTTATCATTGTCGTTGTGCTGTAACGATCTCTGTGTTTATATTTAGCTCTCGACCTTTAATTGTTTGTCTCTGTCTTTAATCTTTGAAGAAAAACCAACTCTTGAAGAAAAATGCCTTTGAAACCACGAAAAACCATATTTGTCGTTTAATGAAGAAAAATCCCCTTTTTGGGTGAAAAGGAGCAAAGGAAAGGATGGCAGGTCTGTGTTGCGATCGCAAATCGCAATTGGAAGAGGGGGGAAGGTGTATTGGGCATGCGATTGGGAATATGCGATGCGATAGTGTATAGGGGGAAAGGGAAATCGCAATCGCAAATCAGAGATCGCAGTGGAAGAGGAAGGGGGCACATCGAAATAATAATTTGCGATGCGATGGAGTAATACCACAGAGTGGGGTAATAAAAAAGGGAAAACAATGTCCAATGATATAAATCCTTTGAAAACAAACAAAAATGATTTTTGTTCTTTACAAAGGAAAAACCATTTTTCATTGCAAAAGGTGGAATGAACTTAAGGTGGGGCCCATGGACAATCGCAATCGCAATCGGGAAGGGGAGCAAGTGTATTATATCATGGGATCTGCCGATTGCAATGAGCGATATGCGATCAATCGCATCGACGGGGAGGAATGGGTTTAAGTGTTTGGGTGAAATCAAATAATGTGATGGGTGATGTGCGATCAATCACATCAGCGGGGGAGGGGAGGTTTAAACATGGTAGAGTGAAAACACACGATGCGATGAAACACTTGAGAAATTCTTTAAAATTAGTTTATCACTTTTTACAAAGGGAAAAACACTTTTATTTGGAGCGGGGCAGAAAGGCCTTGTGGTGGGACCCATCCAATCGTAATCGAAAATCAGAGGATAAGCAGAGTGGGGGAAAAGTGTCATTAAATAAAATATGCGATGCGATCGGGTGATTGGAGGAGGGGACTTGCGATGAATCAAATCTGGGATTTGCAATCAGGGAAGGGTGAATCGGAGGTGGGTCAATCGGGACTGTGTGATTGCGATGATGCGATCTGATCGGAAGAGAAGGGATGCGATCGGATCGGAAGAAAAGGGGTTGCAATCGGATCAAAGGGAAAGGGTTTTATAATAAAAAAATTTAAAATTACATGAAATAAAGTCTAAGGGACAAATGAGAAAAGGGGTAAAGTTAGGCTATTGGGGACCTTTGTTCACTTAGGCATATTTTTCAATCCAGGAGTTAGTTTTGAGAGTACAATATACCGTTGGAAAGCTCTTTCTGGGCTCCTTCTGATGGAGATACTTAGAACATGATTTTACACTAAAAATGCTATGGAAAATACCTCTGGAAGGTAGGGTGGGGGCTTTGTGGAGATATCAGCTTCTGAAGTGCAACTTATTACATATGAAGACATAAAATTACATAAAAGATGATAATAAAAGCAAAGTACCATGTTTTCACCTCAAAGCAATGTTTTGAGGTGAAAATTACATCAAGCTCAATAGAACAATTCTTTGATCTTTCCAGATACTGTGCCTTTGAGTTTATTTGACCTCCTCATGATCTTGCTGATATTTATTGACACTTGAATCATTAGTTTGACCATGATGAGACCCTAGAACCTAATGAGACCAACCCTATGACCTAATTATATGAATTGGGAGTGAAAATGAATCATGAATGAAGACCATAGAGAGGAGAATCAACAAGTTTCACATGAGGGAAAACTGATGAAAGACCACTACAATCAATGAATCCATGACCTAATGGAATAATGAAAATTTATGGTATGGGACTCCTAATATGAAAATGCAAAAGAGTAAGTTTGATCATTGATGGGAATATGACCAGACTGACACTAACATTGGCTCCAATGGGGATGGTAGCTCCTTGGAGGTTCCAAGAACATCGTAGACCAGTTAGCCTTATCCATTGGGAAAATATGTTCAAAATACTGAAAATGACACAATGCACACTGACTCTGACTCGAACTGTGACTGAAAACTAAAATAAAACCAGCAAACCTTACACATATCATTAAAGTTTTATAATCTTCACCTCGGGCCCCAAACTTTAATGAATGTGTAACTGAAATCTGACCAACAATGGCATGGTATATAGAATGATTGTGACATAAATTCAAATCCATCATCTTCAACAGTGGTAGTGCTTCAAATGCCTACCATTCACTGGTCCTCCAGGGAAATGTTGGCCATCCATCTCTGAGAGCAAGAAAGTATTTTTTCCCCTGTATGCTGAAATATTGTATGGTCCTTTCCACAAGTTGTTGAACTTACCATGCTTCCCTTTGTCCTCATTTCATGTATCTCATCTCAACACCACATCATCCAACTGAAAATTTTCTACTTTGGTCTATTAGTCATAGATTTTCTTTATCTTCTCCCGCAAATGAATAGTGTTCTAAGACACTTCTCTTGTCTGCTGAAGGTGGATCATTTGATTGATCCTTCGCTGGTTATCATCTTCTTCACTGCCAGCCTCTTGTAATAATCTCATGACCGGAACTATAAGCGATGTAGGAAAAACAGCATCAGTACCATAAACCAATTCAAACAGTAACATACCTATGGATTTCTTGTTGCTAACTCTATCTTCCCACAACGCGTTGATGAGCTTTTGATGCCAGTTCCTCTTGTTCGCTTCCAACATTTTCTTGATTATGTTTATTAGAGACTTATTTGATGATTCTTCCAGGTCATTACCTTGTGGGTAGTACGCTATTGAATGGCCCAACATGATATTGTATTTGTCGCAAAAATCCACCATATTCTTAGATCTAAACACTGTTGCATTATCTGTTATGATTTTGTGAGGACAACCAAAACGAAACAAGATATTTGATTCTAGAAATTTAATGATTGCCGTATCAGTGACCTGCCTTGATGGAATGGCCTCGATCCATTTGGTGAAGTAATCGGTACCTGTTAAGATCCATCTATGTTGTGCTGATGATGCGGGATGGATTTCCCCTATGAAATCAAGTCCCCGCTGCTGAAAGGGAGAATTTACTGAAACTAGTTTCAAAGGGAGAGGAATCAATTTCCTTTTTCCTTGGAAAACTTGACACTCATGGAATTTCATCATTGTTTTGTACAAATCCGAAAATAAGGTGGGCCAGTAATATCCTGCTCTCAACACCTTTTTAATTGTAGTCTTCCAAAACAAATGACCACCACAATCACCTTTGTGAAAGTCATGCATGACCTGCTGAGCCTCATCTTCAACAAAACTATTAATAAAAATACCTCCTGGATCTTTCCAATAAAGAGCATTGTTTAGAATACAGAATTTAGCAAACTTAAGTTTCAGTGATCTACCTTTGCTTCTAGACATCCCAGGAGGTGGTGAAAGGTGCTGAAGAACATAGATTATGTCTAAATGCCATGGGGATTGGAGAAAAATGTCTAAAACTGGAACAAGAAAACCTTCATCCTCATCCTATGACATTGCTATTATGAGATTTATATCCAGGGCACACAGGTTTGATTGGGCCATTAGCTTTGCCAATCCTTGTCCTTTGATCAAATTTGTGGGTCTGATCTCCAAATCATATTCCAACCTTGCTGCTATCCACTCACCTCTTCTTCTCTCTAGATCAATTTGCATCAACACATGTTTTACTGTTGCATTAGGGAAATATGTTATATTATGTGAATGTAGAATGTATACTCTAAAATCATTCAATTCTTTTATAAGGGCCAATGCTTGTTTCTCAATGATGTTATACCATAAAGCAGCATCTCGAATGGTCATACTAAAAAATGCAATGGGCTGTTCTGTCTGATCTCTCTTTTGCATAAAAAACGCAGCCATAGTATGCTTCGATGCAAATAAAAAAATAATAAATCTTGAGTGTAATCAGGACTAATCAAGACTGGAGCATTGGAGATAGAAAAATTTACCAGATTAAATGACTTGATAACTTCCTCACTCCATTTGACAGCGCTATCCCTTTTCAACATATTAGTCATTTCTCTTAAATGTTCAGCCAAATTGGGTGTAAATCTACGCAAGAAGTTCAGCTTACCATTAAATGCCTGAATCTCCTTTTTGTTACTTGGGAGGTCTCTGTGCTTAATTTCCTCCACTCTTACAGGATCAATGTGGATACCATATTTAGAGATGATATTCCCCAGCAACTTGCCTTCATCCATAACAAACAGAATTTTCTTTGGATTAAGAGAAATCCAAAACTTTCTACATTGCTGAAATACAGCCCTCAAGTGGTGCAAATGTTCATCATAAGAACTCGAAAAAACTGTTAGATCATCCAAATAAACAACAAGAAAAACATCCTTTTCATTGGCAAAATCAATTTCCATTTCTCACTGGAAAATGGCTCCAGCGTTCTTCAGTCCAAATGGCATTTTAGCATATTGGAAATTTCCCCAGGGTGTTGTGAAAGCAATTTTGTCTTGGTCTTTCTCATGCACCAAGATCTGATTATAGCCTGAGTAGCCATCGAGTAGTGACATCCTTGATGCTCCAACTAGTCTCTGTAGAATATGGTCCATCTTCCGAAGTGGATAGTTATCCTTTAAGGATGCTTTATTCAGATTCCAAAAATCTATGCACAACCTTATCTCTCCTGTCTTCTTATGTACCGAGACCAAATTTGAAATCCAGTCAGAAAATCTAATTAGGACAATGATACCAGCTTTATACAATCTATTTACCTCTTTTCAATGGATGGCAGCAGCTTTGGGTTGATCCTTCTCAGCTTCTGTCTAGATGGCTTATGATCCGGCTTGATGGGAATAGTATGCTGAATTATATTTTTGTCATACTCCTTCAAATATGAATAATCCCACGCAAACACATTAGAAAATTCAGAAAGAAATTTGACATATTTTTCCTTTACCTCAGGGGATAATGCTTTTGATAACTTCACAAGATTAGGCTTGTCATCTATTCCAAGATTAACCTCTTCAACTCCTTTATTAGTAGGCACGAAGCTTGGTTTCTTTGCAACATCGTCTTGATCAAAAAGCTCCTCTAAAGGTATGAGACCTATAGGAATTACATTGTCTTTCAGCTACAACACGTCCATCATTTTTGCTTCAATTTCTTGATCATTTACCTCATGATCACCTTCTATGGGAGTATCCTTGAATTTTCCTTCACTCTGCAAAAAATCATTAATTTCATTGTCATCCCAGAACACCTGCTAATACCTTAAATTATCCGGAACAGCAGGCCGATGTTTGACATAAATTTTAAACTTATTACTGGAATTCATTGGAATATTCAAATTTCTTGCAGTAGTGGCAAGATAATCTACAATAATATTCTGCATTCAGGGTACTGCTGTCAAAGTGTACTCAGGAAATGTCCTCAAAATGTCTAGGACTATATTTTTGTAGGCCCTAAATCGCAGATGTTTTTCTTGGTACTCTCCTTTTACTTGCTTGATTATCAACTCAGAATCTCCATTGACAGAAATCCTCTTTGTGTTTAGCTTCTTCAAATTTTTCAATCCTACAATCAAAGCTTCATACTCTACTTCATTGTTAGAGCAGTCAAAAGCCAACTTGTAAGCACATACTCTAACATTACTAGGAAATTTTTTAGGCTAGAACATAGGGCTCCGAATCCATATTCCTATAACATCACCTTCCTTACCAATAGCTCCATCAAAGTCCATGCTCCAAAGGCCTTCTTCTTCTTCTTCTTCTAGATGTTGAAATTTTGATTCTTTCTCTACTTTATCTGGACTGATTTCTGCATCTTTCTGCTGTTCACTGTCCCTTTGCTGCTGGCAGGAAGGAAGCTCAGAAATGCTTGCTGCTTCATCTTTTTTCTGTTTAAGGACTTCCCTAAATTTTTCTGAAATTTCAGGTATCTCATCTACTTATACCAACTAAACATTTTCATCATTCAAAACACCATCTAAATATAATACAAATGACTCCAGATCTGTGTGGATTGCATTAATGGGATGATTAACTGGCTTCTGTTTGCTGGTGATAATTTTTTTTTCATTTTCTTCTCCCTATATAATTTTCTCAACTGACCGAACACGGGAATGGTGGCATAAGAGAAATCAAGCTGAATGGTTCCTTTAATTTTTGCACCCCATGACCTAGACAAGAGCATTCCAAATCGTGGTGGAACATCGGCAACAAATACATCCATCAAAACATTTTTGGCTGGGATTTGGTCTAAAGATACTACCAATTCTTTGATGAGACCAATACAATGGACCCTACCAAAGTCAAAGGAATACAAATCATGGTATTTACGGGTAATATCAAGTCCCAACTTCTCCATAATGGCTTTGGGCATCAATTTATGCGAGGCTCCAGAGTCCAACATAGCATTATGTAAAATGAACTCATTCAATCTAAGACTCAGGTAGAAGGGAGGGACTTCACTTTCTTCTGACTGACCTTCTATGGCTGGACCAAAAATGAGTTCAGGATAATCATCTTCAACATTTACCATATCTGATACAAAATCTATTTGCAAAATTCTAGACACTTGATGTTTATAAGTGCTATTTTTCACCAACTCAATCAAGGTCATGGACACTTTCAACTTAGAAATTTCATTTTTGAAATTAAAATATGGAACTTTCTCTACCTCTTTAACAGGAGGATATTTCTTTTCTACTTTCTCCTTTGCTACGCTATGCTGGTTCTTTTCATTTGCTGCGTTAATTATTGAGGATGCCTTGCTAGGAGAAGGATCAACAGGCTCTTTTCCCTTCTTTTGAGTGATTGAAGAATCATTTTTCGATTGCAACTCTTTTATATTCTGAATGGGATTGATCGGCATATCTCTCCTCCTCAAAGAATATTGTTTCTGTTTCGCTGACAAAGCATTCATGTATCCTCTCTGATAATCATCGGACTCTTCTTCTAACATTACATCATTGGCCAATATGAAATCTTCATCTTTTCGAATGTTTGTAATCACTATATATTCCTCATCTTCTATGAGAAATATGGGCGCACCATCGGTAGTGAAGAAACGATTGGTTTCAATCACAGGATCATCATCATCATCTGTTTCCATTCCCTGAACATAATTTTGCTGCAATGGAGTTCTGATCTACTGCTGTGGCATTTTTTGGTCTTGTGCTCTATGTTATCTTTGTTTAATTCTGAATTGTGGCTGTTGATGTCCTCTGAAAATTGGATTCCTGATTTGTGCTTCAGGTCTATCTGAAATAGTCAGTCGATCAACCATCTTCTCCACTATTTGGATCAAAGTATCCATCTTACTGTCTGAAGGGGATGCTTCTTCTTTCACAATTACTCTCTTTTCAGCTTTTGTCCATGCTCTTCTGGCCAGCAAATTTGCTTCAATGCTCACAGTTATCTTCTGCATGTCTTCAAGTGTGGTAGGATCTCTTTGTCATAAATGATACACCATATCAACATCGAAAACATTTGGAAACTTGAGCAAATATAACCCCATGGGGGGCTTTAAATTTTCCGAAATAGCATTATATACAACATTAAATCTCACACAATAATCCTGTACAGTTTCACCCACATTTATTTTAATATTTTCATATTCACACAAGATTTGAAGTGGGTTTTTATTTACCTCCCACCAGTCTAATAATCTCCTATGTGACTCTTGCAAAGTGTGGATAGAGCCTGCTCGTAATGCTCTAAAACATTTTCTAACTTCACCTCCAAAACTTTGGACAAACAATCTTGTAGTTACATTCTCTGCCTCTACCTCATGAAGATCAAAGAAGTCATTTATCTTATCAACATGCTACTGGGCTGTGATTCTTTGAGTGGCATCAAATATGGATATTTTACTTTTGTAATCAGCAGGCATATCATTCAGGTTCTGAGGTAATACCAGGGGTGCATACCGGGAAGCCATGACTTGAGGTGGATTTACAACAGTGTTAGTGCTTCTAGGATTCAAGGGAGGAGTTGATGGAGGAGTCATAGGCTTGGAATTGACTTCTGAAACTTATGGGAATGTTGATGAATTATGGGTAGCAAATGTTGTTTCTGATAACTCTGAAGGTTCAGGGATATTGGTTACAGTGATAGATGTCTAAGGGGAATTTAGAATATAGCCATCAATTGATGTGTTTTCCCTTTGAACTTCAATATCTACAAGAAATTATGGATCTAAAAATGTGTCATAAATTGAAGTCTTAGATTTATTCCTGAACAAAGAAAGCTCAAAACACTCATCAAAAGAAAGATCTTCTACAAACAACCACTCACTAGGCCAGGTATGGGATCTGAAAATAGGCCTAGGACTTAGTGATCCTTCTTGTCTTCTGACTATCCTTGAAATGAGATTTGGATTTTCAAACATAGGGGGAGGATTTAGATCAAGATTGGCCTTTGTGTATCTTCTTGAAGCTAGTGTGGTCAAATTTATACTTTACAATGTTTTATTTCAGACTAGAAAACTCTGAATATCATCGTCCAGAGTCCAGGAATTTATAGGGAAAATATTACTGGGGTGATCAGTCTTCTATGCTAAACATTCCCCAGTATGGTCACTGGAAATGTTAGCACCTAATTTGAACCTTAGGCTGAAAGAAGGCAAATCAGGGTAACCTCAAACCACGCTCAGCCTTGTAGCTAGCCTTTCAAGGTCAGGAGAGGGCTCTCTCCGTGAAAAAATATTCAATGAAATATAAGAGTAAACTGATTTTAGGCTACGTATAATAATAAGAGATGTTTTTATAAATTTATAGGGTTGTATGGAGCAGATAAGGCAGTTTGAATTTTGGGAATTAAATCAGAGATACAGGGTATTTCATGGGGCAAGGTAGGCATGGATTTTAACAATTCAATTTAAATAGTAATGGGATGTTTAAGACTGGTGAGGAGTTGAAAAGGGCATATGAGATGGATCTTTTTCAGACAGCAGAAAACATAGAGTGTTGAATAATTTCCCAAGGCAGAGCATTATACAACAGATACTACCTATCTATCTTGAAAGCATTCAACCAGAAATGTGAATGAATGAATGGTAAACATAACAATTAACAGATGAACACAAAGGAAAGAACAAAGCTAAAATCCATACCACAGGGATCCCACAAATCAGATATGCATATATTTATTAATTCCCTTCCAAACTGTTACAAAGGGAGCACAGAGCGTCCTCAGATGGTTTCCAACTTATTCCACCCTTTATTCCCCACTTTTTCAAATGATGCAGAATTACATTCAATATACAAAATTGGAGGGGAGTATATCCACAGAAAAAGGAGTTGTTTCACCAGCTAAATAACCGAAATCTGAACATAGAAAATAAACCAACCAGATGCCCCTAAAAAGAGGGAGAAACAATACATTTTGAACACCTGGAAGGTTCGCTATTGCTCAAACAGAGGAAAAGAAAGACAAATTTGGAACCATTTCTCTTTTTATCATTGTTGTTGTGCTACAACGATGTCTGTGCTTATATTTAGCTCTCGTCCTTTGACTATTTGTCTTTGTCTTTACTCTTTGAAGAAAAACCAACTCTTGAATAAAAATGCCTTTGAAACCATGAAAAACCATATTTATCGTTTAATGAAGAAAAATCCCCTTTTTGGGTGAAAAGGAGCAAAGGAAAGGATGGCGGGCCCACGTTGCGACCGTAAATTGCAATCGCAAATCGCAATCGGAAGAGGGGGGAAGGTGTATTGGGATAGTGCAATTGGGAATATGTGATGCGATAGTGTATAGGGGGAATGGGAAATTGCAATCGCAAATCAGTGATCGCAGTGGAAGAGGAGGGGGGCACATCGAAATAATAATTTGCCATGCGATGGAGTAATACCATAGAGTGGGGGTAATAAACAAGGGAAAGCAATGTCCGATGATATAAATCCTTTGAAAACAAAAAAAAAATGATTTTTGTTCTTTACAAAGGAAAAACCCTTTTTCATTGCAAAAGGCGGAAGGAACTTAAGGTGGGGCCCATGGAAAATTGCAATCGCAATTGGGAAGGGGAGCAACTGTATTATATCATGGGATCTGCCGATTGCGATGAGCGATATGCGACCAATTACATTGGTGAGGAGGAACGAGTTTAAGTGTTTGGGGGAAATGAAATAATGCGATGGGTGATTTGTGATCAATCGCATCAGCAGGGGAGGGGAGGTTTAAACATGGTAGAGTGAAAATTTGTGATGCGATGAAACACTTGAGAAATTCTTTAAAATTGGTTTATCACTTTTTACAAAGGGAAAAACACTTTTATTTGGAGCGGGGCGGAAAGGCCTTGTGGTGGGACCCAGCTAATCACAATTGCAAATCAGAGGATAAGCGAAGTGGGGATAAAGTGTCATAAAATAAAATATGCGATGCGATCGGGTGATCAGAGGAGGGGACTTGCGATGAATCGCATCGAGGATTTGCGATCGAGGAAGGGTGAATCAGAGGTGGGTCAATCAGGACTATGCGATTGCGATGATGCGATCGGATCGGAAGAGAAGGGATGCAATCGGATCGGAAGAAAATGGGTTGCGATTGGATCTGAGGGAAAGGTTTTTATAATAAAAAACTTTAAAATTACATGAAATAAAGTCTAAGGGACAAATGAGAAAAGGGGTAAAGTTAGGCTATTGGGGACCGTTGTTCACTTAGGCATATTTTTCAATCCAGGAGTCAGTTTTGAGAGTATAATATACCGTTGGAAATCTCTTTCTAGGCTCCTTCTGATGGACATACTTAGAACATTATTTTACACTAAAAATGATGTGGAAAATACCTCTGGAAGGCAGGGTGGGGGCTTTGTGGAGATAACAGCTTCTGAAGTACAACTTATTACATATGAATACATAAAATTACATAAAAGATGATAATAAAAGAAAAGTACCATGTTTTCACCTCAAATAAGGCTTTGAGGTGAAAATTTCATCAAGCTCAACAGAACAATTCTTTGATCTTTCCAGATACTGTGCCTTTGAGTTTATTTGACCTCCTCATGACCTTGCTAAGATTTATTGACACTTGACTCATTAGTTTGACCATGATGAGACCCTAGAACCTAATGAGACCAACCCTATGACCTAATTATATGAATTGGGAGTGAAAATGAATCATGACTGAAGACCATAGAGAGGAGAATCAGCAAGTTTCACAAGAGGGAAAACTGATGAAAGACCACTACCATCAATGAATCCATGACCTAATAGAATGATGAAAATTTATGGTATGGGACTCCTAATATGCAAATGAAAAAGATTAAGTTTGATCACTGATGGCAGTATGACCAGACTGACACTAACAAAAGTCACCATATAAAAATATCAAATGGAATAGAAGATATCTTCAATTAACTCTCCAAAGTCTCAGAAATAATAAAGTTAAGTTATACAATTTCTACATATCAATGCCTTCAAAGTCTTAGTCTTAAATAGATAAAATATGCAAAAAATTCATCTAAAATTCCTCCTATAACCATGTCTATCATTATCTTATCCAATCAGGTCGAATTCATCCATCAAATCTATCAAAATCTGGAAAATCCCATAAAATAAGAAATTTTACCTAGTTCCTAAGGATCTCCCGTAAAAACGGGTCATGTTTGACCGCCTTTGACCGGCCTT
This sequence comes from Pinus albicaulis, assembly GCA_034641835.2. Taxonomy (NCBI): domain Eukaryota; kingdom Viridiplantae; phylum Streptophyta; class Pinopsida; order Pinales; family Pinaceae; genus Pinus; species Pinus albicaulis. Next base: position 2,039,374,709 of record CM076575.1, read on the forward strand.
GTTAAAGATCAGTTTGACAGAAAAAATATGTGTACATTTAATCTTAGTTCCCAATATTTCTATAAATATATCCACCTTGAGCCCAAGTGTTGTGAAAATATGCAAACCATGAGGCCATTACGGGAATTTCTGATCTGGTCCAAAAATGCACTTAAAATTCAATTTTTATAAAAAATTCTAAGATTTGGAAAACTTAATTTAAATACCTATATATGCATTTATTGGGAAAAATAGGGTGAATATGATGGTGTATATATGGATAGTATGGCAAATAAAGTGTATTTTCATTAGAAAGGAGAGATACAAAATGAGAGCTAACACATGGAAAGCCTCTTTTTTCGACTGGAACTTTAGCAGTCTCTTTTGGAATGTATCTGCTCTGACACAAGGGGGTCTAAGCCAGTGTGATCCTGGGAATATCCAAACCATATATGTTCTGAATACTCCTCCAATAGCATCCTTGGGATTCTTTCCTTAGCATCGATAACATCTATCAAATTTCTATACCATTCTGAAAATGTTTCTTTGTTAATGTACTTACTGCTAGGATATCCAGAGACTCTCCACGATGTGTATTTAAGTGCTAATGGTTGGTCTTCATTTACCTCTTCAAGAGGTCTCTTCCCTGGTGGACATCACTTCCACATTGCTAGTTCCATTATCAAGTATCCATAGATAAACCTCGTAGGTCTTCAGAAATTTTCCTCATAGGCCTCAAAGAGTTATTGCAATAGGAAAGCACACCAGTTGATTTGTGCTCCCTGCACACAGCGCTTCAGAACAGAGATAGTATCCAGTGTTAGTGTGAATTATAATCACAAGCGTACGAAAAAATCCCACCTTAGTTGTGCATAACAAACATCCCTAACATCAAAGATGGTTTTCAACTTCCTTAGTTCTACAGTTAGTGATCAGAATAAATGCTACATAAATAAAGACGTATGCAGTTAAAGACATTAAACAACAAGAAAAAGCAAGAGTTTCCCCATGCATCCAATGAACAAGACAAGAATTTTTAAATATTTTTTTGTATTATGACACCTAGAAAGGGAACATAAAAAGATGTTACCCATCCCCCTCAATGGGATGGGTTCTTGTATGCCCTTAGTGCTTTATGTCTAAGATCTCTCTCGCTTGATGGTGCAGAAAACCTAGACAAAAATGGAACTCAAAGGGAGCTCACAAGCAAAAAGTAGAAAAATATGACAATGATGAGAGGATCAAAGTCAGACCAAAAGTATAGATCAAGAGTGATCTCTAGGCAACAAAAGGTAGTGAATGAATGGAAAAACCATTCTCTTTATAAAAAAATATTGAGTTAGTCTAGATATTGGTGCATAGTTAAAATATTATTAACCAAATCTAGATCCAACGTTTATGGAATATTTTATTATTTTTTGTTGGAGGGAAAATTAATTTGAATTTGGTCAAATCCCTTTATTTAGAAATGATAAATAATTAAATTGATTTATTTATTATTTTAAGAATGTGGTTAAGTAATAATTAAATAAATAGTGATTTATTCAATTATTTATAAATGATTTATTCAAATTTAACAAAGAATATTATTTAAATAATGGTTTAAATAATTATTCCTAGAAAATAATAAGATAAATAATGATTTATCTACTTAATTTTCATGTTTTGGGTTAAATATGACTAGGAATGTTAATTAAATAGAAGTTTTTTTAATTACCCCTTGAGGAAAATAAAAAAAATAAGGATTTATTCAATTATTCCTCACGGGGTTTCCTGTTTAGACTAGAAACAACTTAATAAATTATGGGTTATTAAGTCATTTTTCATAGTGAAAGAAATTTTGATATGGAAAAATTGGTCTTACATGGTGTACTTTGGTCCATAAAATAGTAACATGTTAGATGACCAAAAATTGGTGTAACATATTTCCCCCCAACATGCGAGCGTTAGGAGCTAATCGTATGACCGAAGTACGTTGTAAGAACTCAATCACTAGACACCGAAACAGAGTCTATAATATCCCAAAATTGGGAAAGCAGCAATATAAGACATAACATTGGAAATATGTAGTAAATAACAATAGATCAAATATGAGACCATGAAATAGCCATATTATTATGAATATCAACAGCAAATAAGAGCATTGTCTTTGAGGAACAATTCATACAATCAAGGTAAACAAGCCTCTAATGAAAAAACACCCTCAATAATGAGATGCTGCTACTATGAAAAATGTCGGAAGGAAACACATTGCAGTTTTAATGAGTATAAATGTTGTTATAAGATACAAAAATGTATATCCCCTAATATATTTCTCAAGAAATGTCAAGGATAGAGATCTAAGCTCCAAAACAAATTTCCAAGACAACCAAGAAAAAGGTGTAATATTGCAAAATGGAAATAGCAGCAATAAAATACATAATAATGTAAAACATAGCAATTCTTAACATTTCATAAGAGGGATCCATATTCATCCATGATTTCATTAAGATATCAACAACAATATACAAAAATATCTTGAGGATCAAGCCACTCAAGCAATAAGAACAAGCCTCCAATGATCATAACAATCAACACATGAGTTGCTGCTATTGTATAGAATGCCGAAACGTAGTGAAAACACTGTCTATATCAGTGTAGCTACTATTTTAGATATAAATAAATGGAATATGGCTTATAGATACAAAAGAAATGTCCAGAAAAGAAGATGTGGGCTCTAATACAATATTTCTAGCCAACCCAGAGAAGATTGCTAGAAATATCAACAAAATATACAATGTGACAATAACCCTAGGGTTGATATGTCACTGTAAAATAGAACTAAATAAAATTAGGCTATGATAGATCTGAAATGATGATTTCATCCTCCAATGGTATTGATAATTAGAAGGTTGATCCCTCTATTTGGAAATAGACCCTCCTGATGAGCTCAATGAACCCTCCTAGCAATTCCCTCTAAAAATAATGCAGTTCTGGTTTCTAAATGCACTGTGAGGGATGGTATATGCTTGGCCTGATGCTAAAAATGTACAAATATTCCTAGGATCCCTCCTCTCTGATCCTCCAATCGATAGGCTACCTCTCCACTGAAAAACAAGCCCAGAATTGGCTCTATGTGATCCTCCTTTGCTACACCCTGCACCAAAACCCAGATCTAAATAGAAACTTCGCTGTGGCTGAAGGAGGTAGCTTGGCCAGAATGCTAGAATGATTAAATGCAACCCAAAGAGCCTATCCTTCCCTGAGTATGATGTAGGGATTCTCTATCAAGAACACCCTTGTGCTAAACATCACAACAACCCTACTAAACAGAAAAAGGATGCAAAGTATAAACAAACCAATATCAAATGATAATATAAAACATGAATCACAATGGCTTCCATCTCCTCCATGTATAGTGTGTAAGCCTTCTCACATTGGGTCCCATCCATAAATGCCACCAAGTTCATGCAAGTTGTCCTCCACCAAAATTGCATTGTCTTATCATGAATGCCACTCCTCCATGACAACGTTGTTGACTTGGTCAAAGTTGACCTATTCAACATGCATCCCCTCCAATTCACACCCAAAGGTGCTTAATCTAGCTACTTATTCTTCCTCCTTTCAAATTAGGATTTTTATTATTCCTTATAAAGGGATTTATGGGCCTCCCTACCCACTTACTCACCTACCTAGTGATAAAACAAACTATAATATTCCATTTAGATGAAGGCTAAATTTTTGGAATATTACAGTCCTCCCCTCCAAAATGTTGCTTGTCCTCAAGTAACTGTAAAGGTGGAGAAAAATTCGTCCTTTCCTCCTCTTGTAGCCTCCTCATCAATATTCCCCACCATTGCTCAAAATAATTCGCAATAAATCTTCCCTCCAATGGTTCCTCCCAAGTATGCAAAACTAAATGGATCACATCATGAGAAAGTGGAAGGTGTAAGTGTAAACCTTCTTACTGTCCAATGGCATTCTCAAGGTAGGAGTGATGAAAAACATAGGTGATATCAATCCCCATGAGAAACTCCCATACCCATGCTATCATCCAAATGAAATGAGCCATTCTAGGTAGCTCATCGAAGAAATCCTGAATCCCCAGTTCATGAAATGTATTGGGGCTGCATGGAGAGATTAGATTTTTCTACCCATGTTGTTTCTCTCTCCATTTATGGTATGTATGGGGTTGTTGCTGATCTTGGGCTGAAATATTATGGCCTCCAAGAATGGCCCAATCTACCCCACCAAACAAAACACCCATGAAGTGCCTCTCCCAAGAACTCAAGTTCTCCAAATGGCTCCTCCCACATGAAGACAAGAGATGTAGTGTGGAAATCATGGTTTGCCCATTGTTTTTCCTGAAACATGCAACATATGAAGTATGGTGAATCATAATCCCAATGGGCACCTCCAACCATTGTGCCATCTATTAGCTCCTCGTAATTTTCTAGATTGATTGAGATACAAAGTTACAGGGTAACATCAAACCAAGCTTTGGAATCCTAGGACCTAGCCTTCCTGGGTTTGGACAGGGATCTCTCTAGTAGGTGAAAATATGTGAACTTTTTTGCTGATTAGGGTTGATTTTAGGCTAGATGTTAAGTGCAGGGTATTTTTATTGTTTTTGGTTGGGTATGATGCTCAGATGGGTTTAGATAGAAAACAAGGAAGATTATTAAGTCATTGGGCAATGTAGTCAAACAAGGTCATGAATGACTTCATCAATGGTTTCAAGAGAATTTGTAGGGAAATTTAACTTGGTTGGTGGATCTTTAAGGTTGTGAAGGATCATGAGATGGACATTAAACTTGAGAACAACAAGCTAATAAAGGGCAGAAGTAGAATCCTTTATATACTTGTAAACTCAGAGAGTTCGAAGATTTATAAGAATAGCAAGAGAGTCAAAGGTTTAAGAAACACCTAATCCATTTGATTTTATACTAGAAGTAGATAATAAACCAAGACAACATTCAGATAAAACATAGAAAGGAAAAAACTCTTTTAATCTTTCATGGGTTTTATCATCAAGAGAAGGAAAAACATTTAAGTTGCACAAGTAACTATAACCATAGAAGAAGAGACAAACCCTAGCATCCACAGTGACAGCTAAGAAAGTTCCTTGAGACAATTTTAGCTAAGTAAAGGCAAAGAGCATGATTAAGACAGACTTCTTTGACAAACTATAGGCAAAGCTGCTTCAAAAGATGATTTCAAGAAGATAGTACTTCAGAGGTAACAATATGCAGGGCTAGCCATAAATCATAATTGATACTAACTGATCTAAATCATTCAAGAAAATAGACAAGCCAAAAACTTATTAGAGAGAAATAGATGAATTCTCTAACATATCTTAAGCAGAAGAAAACATTTAGGCAGTGAAGGAAACAAACAGATATAAGGTGCCATCACCAAGCATATCTTAGTCTAAATTTTTTGTCCTACTACAACATAGATGGATGGAAAACATATGAAAAATTTAGAAAACATTAACAAGAGAAAACTTCACCATAAACCAGGCCTATGGATCCTACAAACAGTCGTTCTCCATCAAAAAGTAAATCAAATCATGCATAAGCTCCAAGGCATCAATTTCTCATCAAAGGCTTCAAGGGACTATGTATTACTTCAGCATAAGTCATCAACATCCAACAAAATTTACAAGATCCTCATACTCTATTTATGGAGAAAATGAGGAGGTGGAAACCCTAATAGGTTTCCAGAAACCCTAGTTCAGCCATAAATGTCATAAATGTGCTTAATGACCATTTAAGGCCCAAGACACATAAGAGATAAGAAAATAAATGAAACACACCAAAACATAACTCTCAAATCAAATCAAGAGTGTTTTGTCCAAGAAAATATTAAAAAACCAATTTTCCATTAATTAGTGTCTTTTGTTGACTTTTTGGCAAAACGTTGCATTTGTGCGTAGCTCCAAATAAACAAAAATTGGGGTCTGTTGCAGCTGAGTTTTGGACCCCCTCTCGGCATCGGATTTGGACCCGTGATGGATCGTTGGAAATATTGAAGAGTATAATTTCTAGAAATGATTGATTTGTGCTGAATGGATTCCATTTACCTGCTCAAAAATCCAATCTCCCATGAATGCTCAATGTGCAGCGCCAGGCCTGAAAAAGAGGTAGAAAGGTCATTTCTGAGGTGGATTTTGACCTTTTGAGGGGAAAAAATGCTCCAAATGATCTGAAATTTTTTGGGCAAACTGCTGGAGACATGAAAAACCCAAAATTGTAAACTTTAGCAGCTGAGAATGTCACGGAAAAGAGCGTAGCGCCTAGGGTTTTATGCTCCTAGGGGCCAAAATTTGAAAAAAAACAAAAAGTTTCCGGATTTTCTTCAAAATTGGTAGGTAGACCCCTCAAGGGGTTTTAGACACCTAATGAGAAGCATCAGCCAATATCTTGATTCTGTCATGAATTTTGGGCCTTTTTAGCTCTTCTAGCTCTAGGAGGGCTTGCCTCAATTTAGCATTGGCAATCATGCTCTTCCTTGCATAGTGTTTGACCATTTTCTTCTACAAGGCAAGGCCCCTCTTCACTTCTTTGAAATGTTTGTGCTCCTATTTATAATAGTAGATGACCCTTTGTGCCCTCTCAAAATCCTTTTCCCATTCTTGAAGCTAGGCATCTTTTTATAGGAGGATAAATTTTGTGTTTATTCCTTGGTCCTCATTACCACTATCTAGATCAACAAAGAGAGGGCGTTGAGAAGCCCTTTTAATCCTTTTGCACCTCCTAACCGGTGCCTTTGGCTCAACACTCTTCATTTTTTCTTTTCCTTTGTCCAATGCTTTGGTATTTTGTGAGGAGGTTGCCCTTTGCCTTTTAGAGGCAGCAAACACAATCCTTTTCCATCTTTGATAAGTGCATGAGAGAAGGGAAATAATGGGAGTCTCAAAGGAAATGTTGACATCAATTTGTCCTTCACTCTGCTCTAATTTTTCTATGTCTTCTATGGACTAATTTTTATCAAGACAGTCATGACATCTGTCATGACTGTCATGACTCTTTCTTGCACTGTCTTGGGCACTTAGATAGCTACCTTGCTCATCTGGTTGTTCTCCTTCTTCATTGTTTTCCTCTTCCTCATCATTATTATCTTCCTCTTCATCATCATGTTCACTGTTTTCATCTTTGTGGCTGTCATCACTAGTTTCATCTTTTTTTTCTTCTTCATCATCTTGCTGCCCTTGGCCATTGCTGCTTTCTTATTGGCCACTTTCCTCTTCATCATTTTCATTTTCAATACTTTCCTCATGATCATGGCTGATTACTTCATCATTTTATTCATTTTCATCCTCTTCTTCTTCATCATCAAATTATTCTTCACTGTCCTCTCCTTGTTCATCATTATCTGTCTCATCTTCTTCTTCACTGTTGCCTCCTATTTTCCCTTCACTAGGGCTACTGTCAGCCCCTTCACTTGGTAAATTATGGGAGGAGGTAATAGGTGAAATTATTTATGGAGAAGGCACATGGGGAGATGATGGCTGTGTGGAGGTAGATGGTTGTGAAGTGGAAGGCAAGCTCTGCTGGATGAAGGCCAGGGGGTCTGCAAACACATCATGTGAGATGAAGGTCTCCCAAGATATACCTTGTTTCTCTAGCTGGTATAGGACAATCATCTTGATCAGGGAGTGATGAAAAAGGCTAGGCATTTGGTGGTAATAGATTTTCCTCTTAACTGCAGAGGCCATTTTATCAATACTCTGGAAAAGGTAATAAGGTAGGTTCATCATCTTGACTTTGGTAAAATGCATTAGCAATCTGATATGATATGAATAGAGCCGGGAGTACCTTCCCTCACATGTGAAAAAACTGATAATCTGCCTCATTAATGTTGCATACCTCTCTAGAAAATAAGAAAAAGGAAAAATAGCTTTGCAGTTTTGCTGATAGGTGGGTTTCGAATAAGACCCATAATAACCCAAATCCAATTTCTTTTGTTTGAACCAAAACTCACCAACATATGGTATACCGGTTGCCTTGGAAATGATTTCAGATGAAAGCTCAAATTGGACCCCTGATAGATTAACTTGGTGTTTTTGTAGGCTACAAGCAAACAACTTGGTTAATTCTAGATGGTATTGGACTTGCTTGACCTTCTCACAAAAATGGTAGCACCCTATATCCTGGAAGTATGAAAGGATCATAGGAGAGGAAGTAATTGGAGTGGTGTCTAGGGGCTCAAACCTTTTAGCTTTTCCTCCATGATGTTTTTTCTTGGTGGGAGTATGACTCTCATCACCACTGGTGTGACTATCTCTCTCTGACATGATGGTTGGTCCAAACAAAAGAAGGAACCGTGAGTTTTCTTTATGGTATTTGAAGCAAAATAAGTGGTGTAGGTCAAACTTTTGCAAAGAGGAGAGCTAAGGCGAAGACAGCTTTCAAAGCTTGGAATCGGTGGTAGAGGATAGGCTTATAGTCACTCAGTCCCCTTTTTTTGCATAGAAAACCAATTCTTGTTATAAACCCTAGTTCAAAGACATGACAATTTTCTTTTGCATAATATAGGGTTTTGGTCAATTCTAATCATGGATGACCTCTCTGATAAACAATATTTGGGAGAAGGAAAAAAGGTTAAAAAACCTTGTATTAACTTGCAGAAGCCTTGTAGAGGCTGAAAAACTTGATTGTGAACGTTTTTGGCAAAATTCTTGAATTGTTGCCAGGGACGCAGTGGCAACACGTAGCGTCGGGCCGGTAGGGCTGTCGTGGTGTAGCGCCGGGTGGAAAAACAGTCTCCCAGTGGTCGTTTATGAGTCTGTGTGTAGCGCCAATCCATGAGCATGTAGCGTAGTGTAATATTACACTGCCTTCCTCGCCTCTGTGCATAGCGCTGGAGGCTAGGGGCGTAGCACCATGCTCAGCGTGTAGCACCTGCCAAATTTTCACAGTTTGCCCGAAAACCTAAAAAATTTCTTCTCAATGACTTCTTCTCCTCGGTAATGGGAAAATGATGCATGGGGAAGGCTCAACTTGGCTTATATACTTGATTTGAAAAGTAAATTAAAAATACTAAACCCAATTTTGTAAAGTTGGGGTTTCCTATCTTTCAATGTGCAATTTTGACCAATGTTTGTTGTGAACACCTTTTAAATTTTTCGGAAAACATATTTTTTTCTGCCTTTGTCAATATTTTTGCAGAACAATATTTTTGGCATGGATGCCCTTTGTTGGGAGCCTATCGTTGAGATGAAGAAATTGAGGTCTCATTTTTCCTTTTTAGGCCTATCTTGACAATAACTCATAGCCTAACTTTTTACTTCAAAAACTCTATTTTTCTATCCTTTGGGAAAATGGTCTTATTTAAACTGATACCCTTTGTCTTTCTTCTCTTAGTGCAGGTGAAGCAGTGCTATTTTGGAAAAACCTTAAGGAGGAGGCTTCTGTCCTTGAAATCTTTGAGATGATTCTTTGCTTGTCATCCATGTTTTGTTAATCCACCAAAACAAAACTTGATACTCTTTTACCTATAGGCATGTTGTTTTTGTTTTGTTTCGATCTCCCTCTTGGTGATAATTATACCCTATTACCTTGCCTCCTCTTGTTACTAGTGGTCACCTTGGCTACTTTTTAAAAAATGTAAACAAGGGCAGATGTCCCTTATAGTGTTTGTGCTCTAAGCCAAGGAGGCCCCTTTGAGTGCAACATCTTTATGCAGGAAGGCATAACTTGTTGGGCACCAAATCCATCCTATGACTCAGTGAAACCTTGGTGACCTAATGGGGACCTTTGGAATTGGATTTTGGATAGGGATTTAGACTTAGGGATCTCCAAGTATAAGATAGGACCTATGATAAGCTTAGTGTGTTTTGAAGACCTAGGATCTAGCATTTATGATTATATAGAGGGTCTGTAGAGAGAATCAATGTCTAATAATATTATGGAAGAGTCAGCAAGATTATTTTATTGGTAGATTTGAACAGTAGTAGGGAATCTTGTAGATAAAAAAAACTGAAGATTTGGGCCAAAAGGCAAGACATGGTGAAAAATGGGTGACAGTTGGGGTAAAAATAAATGGCTTGAACCTAGGATGGGTCTTCTAGGAGTGGTGGGCTAGTGATGACTAGATAGGAAGATGAAAATAGGTAAAAATTATCCTAAGGATAATGAAGGCTATGAGATTTCTAGAACTCGCAATGTTCATGAACTTTGTTTCTAGAAATCTAGAACCGATACTTAGTCATCTTTCAATATGAAAATTATGGATGACTAATAGTGGCTCCACTTGGGGAGGGCAACTCCTTTTCAGGAGGTGTCCAAAACTTTTAGATCTCTTGGTTTATGAAGACTAGTGCCTCATCCATTGGGCAGATTTTTACCTCTTTCACTTGCTGATGCTTGCTTGAAGCTGTGATCTTTAGTAATCTGAAAAACATGATTAACATCAACATCATCTCTACCTACCCAACCTACTTGCCTAACATTTTTTTCTCCTTGGGTGCATTTGAACTGGCAAACCCTTGACATTTTTATTTCTTGAAAACACAAATCTGACTATCTAATTGTACCCTTATTTCTTCCAAGGGTTCAGATTAGGCTAATGAACTCTCTTATTCTCTACCTAGTCTAATCATTTATCAAGATCAAGCGGTTTTAAAAACTTCATTCTCTAAGCTATTAACATGAAATTGAAAGCATGGTTTAAATCAGGATTAGGCAATCTGATTTACCATGAGTTGTGGCATAAGAACAAACCGCACACAAACATTATTCTGCATAAAAGTAAAAATAGAAAAATAAGGGTTGTGATCTATCATTTTTTATGCATCCCCATCTTCCTCTTTGGTTCTGTTTTGAGCATGTGGAACCAACATCCTTTCATTCCCTAATCTATCCCTTTTTTACAAGTCAAGTTTGAATGATTTAACAAGCTCTCTTTCACTAACTTATTAGAAAATAAATTGAAAACATGTTCAACCATGATTAGGTTAGATGACTGAACAAGACTTGTTTTTCAAAGACAAGTAGTGGCATTTAGACTTGCACACTTTTAGCAACATTATTTTTTGGTATGGGGTTGTACCTATCTTTCAATTCCTGCCCTCTTTTCCCTTTTTCTATTTTTTAGGGTTTTTTGACTTTATATCCTTTCATAAAAAAATGGTATGTACAAGGAATGAGAAAATTTAAACTAATGTTCTTGACAAAAGTAGTGTTTAAGCATTGTCCCATTTAAAGGACCTCCAAAAATCTCAATTCCATTAAGTTCCTTAAAAAAGAAAGCATTGTTGCCTCTCACAAAATCAATGATATAGGGGCCTTTCCACAGATTTTCAAACTTACCATGTTTGCCTTTGTCCTCCCTTCTTGAATCCCATTTTAGAACCTTGTCTCCAATCTGGAGATCATTTGCTTTGGTTCTTCTATCAAATATTTTCTTGATATTTTCCTGGATAGCTTGTGTCCTTTTGTAAACTTCTTCTCTTGACTGCTGCAAATGAATGGTTTGGTTCAGCCTCCTCTGCATGTCATTTTCTTCTGATTGAACTTCTTGAATAAGATTTATGACTAGGACTCCTAAAGATGTGTGAAAAACTGCATCCATTCCATACACTAGTTGATAAGGATACATACCAATAGATTTCTTGGTGGTTAGTCTATCAACCCATAGTGCATGCACTAGTTTTCTATGCCATGATTTTTGATTTTGTTCTAAGAGATTCTTAATGATGTTTACCGAGCTCTTGGTAGAGGACTCAGCTAGTCCATTCCCTTCTGGGTAATAAGCAGTGGAGTGACCGAGGGTGATGTGATATTTATAGAAAAATTCCACCATTTTCTTAGATGTAAAGGCAGTAGCATTATCGGTGATGATCTTCTTAGGACAATCAAACCTGGATAGGATGTTGGTTTCAAGGAAATTGATGATAACTGAGTCAGTGGAGTTTCTAGAAGGGATGGATTCTATCCACTTGGTGAAATAGTCAGTGGCAGTGCGGATCCACTTATGTTGGGCAGATGAAGTAGGATAGATCTCTCCTATGAAGTCCAAACCCCACTGCTGAAAAGGGGCTTCAACACTGATGGGGTGCAAGGGCAATGATAGGAGCTTTCTTTTGCCATCAAAGATTTGGCATTTATGGCAAGTTATGACCAGTTTGTGAGTATCAAAAAATAAGGTGGGCCAATAGTGGCCAGCTCTAAGGATCTTGTTGGCTGTGGTCTTCCAATAGAGGTGACCCCCACATTATCCTTCATGTAGTTCATGCACGATTTTCTCTGCATCATCTTCAAGAAAACATTTAAGCAAAAAACCAACAAAACTCTTCCAGTATAATACCCCATCTAAAATAAAAAAATTTAATGTTTTCTATTTTAAGAATCTTGCTTTAGTTGTTGACAAAGAAGGGGGAGCATTGAGATAAAGAAGTACATAAATAATATCAACATACCAAGGTGAATTTAGAAACATTTCTTCAATGTATGGTGCTGTATTTTCTTTAGTTTATTCTAACATGCCAACCATATTCATGTCTAGAGCTTGGAAATTTGAGTCAGCCATAAGTTTTTTAAGTCCTTGTCCTTTAATCAATTTAGTGGGTCTAATTTCCAAATCATATTCCAAAATGGTAGCAATCCACATTCCCCTTTTACCATCAGGGTCTTGATTAAGTATATCTTTGACAACCGTGTTTGGGATAAAGGCTATGATATGTGAATGCAAAATATAAACTCTAAAATCCTTCAAAGCTTTCATTAAGGCAAAGGCTTGTTTCTCCATAATGTTATACTTTAGAGGAGCATCCCTTAAGGCTTTGATGAAGAAAGATATGGGTTCTCTTGCCCCATGATGTTTTTTTGCAACAATATTGCTGCCACAGTATGTTCAAAGGAAAAGGAGAAAATGTAAAATTCCTTGGTGAAGTCAGGGTTGATTAAGACCGATGTTTGCGTGACTGTTTGTTTTACCAGCTCAAAATATTATTTTTCTTCCATATTCCATTTCACTCCTACTTCCTTTTTCAACATATTCATGATATTTGTTAGGAGCTCAGCAAGGTTAGGGATAAATCTTCTTAGGAATTTAATGTTTCCAATGAAATATTGCATCTCTTTAATGTTTCTAGGATGGCTGATTTGTAAGATGCCTTCTATTCTTTTGGGATCTATCTTGATTCCTTCCTCAGAGATGATGTGACCTAAGATTTTTCCTTCCTGAAGGTCGAACAAATTTTTCTTAGGATTTAGGGACAAGCCATACTTTCTACATTTTTTAGAAACTTTTCTCAAGTGGACTAAGTGCTCCTCATCAGTCTTAGCATAGATAGTGATGTCATCAAGGTATATGACTATGAAGTAACCTATGTCTTCTAAAAAATATATGTCCATTTCCCTTTGGAAAGAAGCCCCTGCATTCATTAAACCAAATGGCATTTTAACAAAATGAATGTACCCCAAGGTGTAGTGAAAGTAGTTTTAAGTTGGTCACTTGGAAAGACTAGAACTTGGTTGTAATCTGAGAAGCCATCTAGTAATGAGATTATTTGTGAGCCAACTACTTTTTGGAGTATGTGATCCATTTTAGGCAAGGGTTTATTTTCTTTCAAGGAGAATTTGTTCAAATTTCAGAAGTCAATACAAAGCCTAATTTCCTTGGTCCTCTTCCTAACTAAAAGAAGGTTGGACACCCATTTCGAGTATCAGACCGGGACTACGATCCCGTCCTCGTACATATTTTTGATTTCTTTCTCAACTGAGGGTAACAAGAGAGGATTTATTCTTCTAAAATTTTGTTTAAATGGTTTCTGATTTTCTTTGAGAGGAATTTTATGTTGGATGATTTTGGTGTCATAGGATTTCAAGTCTTCATACCCCCAAGCAAACACATCTTTAAATTCTCTAAAAAGCTTAATTTACTTTTGTTTTGTGTGAGGTGGGAGAGTTTTGGACAGCTTAATCATTTTGGGCTCTTTCATCCCTTCAATGTTACACTCTTCTACATTTATTTCAGTGGGTTCCATCTTGGGTTTTTTAGCTACATCATTAAAATCAAACAACTTTTCTAGTGGTGTAATGCCTCTTGGAAAGGTGTCATTTTTGTACTGCAGAATTTAAAATTCTCTTTGATTAGATTTATCAAATAATTCTGCAACACAAGATTTTTGAAGGTGGTTTATATCACCATCAAAGGGTAGCTCTATTTTGGGAGTTTCTTTTCCAACAGAAGTATTTCATTCAAATATCAAACTCTATTTTGTACTTGCAAAGTCATTTCTGGATTGCAGAATATCATCTATTTGGTCATAATTTTCAAACACTTGCCAATGGTTTAGGTTTTCTGATACATTAGGCCTATTCTTTATTTTGATAAGGCATTGATTCTCTTCATAAGGTAAAGAGAAATTGTTGGCAGCAAAGGCAAGCTCATTGGCAAGGAAGTTTTGGGCCCTAGGGATGAAAGTGAGCTCATATTTCTCGAAGGTTTTGAGAAGGTCTAGGGAAGCATTTCTATATTCCCTTAACCTAGGGTTCTTGGCTGAATATTATCCCTTAATTTGATTTATGATCAGTTATGAATCTCTTTGAACCAAGATTTTCTTAGCTTTGAGGTCTTTGAGTAGGTGTAAACCAATAAGGAGATCCTCATATTCTGCAATGTTGTTGGTGCATTGGAAATCTAGCCTATAGGAATGGACTTTATTTTTATTATGGAACCAAACCCCTGCTCCTGAACCAGCCTTACCATAGGATCCATCAAAGCTTATGTGCCAAAGGGTATCAATTTCAGTTTTGTCAATATTCTGCACTTTGGGGCAGCTAGGATTTGGGGTGTCATTTTCTTGGTCAGAGGACTGGCTTGGTTGTTCTGAGGGGCTTAGTTCTTTCTCCTTGTCATCTATTTGTTCATGTATGTCATTTTCATGGTATAGGATGAAGGATTCAAGGTCTGAGTGAATGGAATAAATCGGTGTGTTATTTGGCCTATCTATGTTACTCACCATGTATTTCAAGTGGGATCCCCGGTATAACCTCCTTGTTTGATTGAACACTGGGATGGTGGCATAAGCCATGTCCATTTGAAGGCTTCATTGGAGTTTGGCTCCCCATGATCTAGATAAAAGCATGTCGTATTTTGGGGGGATATCAGCCACAACTATATCCATGACTAGACTTTTATCAGGGATTTGTGCCAGATTGACAAACAGATCCTTGAGTAGGCCTAGACAATTGACCCTACTGGAATCAAAAGAGTATAAATCTTTGTAAGGTTTTGTGATCTCTAAGCCCAATCTCTCCATCAAAACCTTTGGCATGAGGTTGTGTGAGGCACCAGAGTCTAACATAGAATTATGCATAATTTTATCATGTATGTTCAAACTTACATAGAAAGGACAGACAACTCCTTCTTGATATTTTCCCTCTACTTCAGGACCAAACAACAATTTTGGTTTATCATCAATTAAGTTTAATGTATCGGTATCACTCCCTATATTTAAAACTTTGAAAATTTGGGATCTATATACCTCTTGGGTTACCAACTCAGTGAGGGGTATGGTTATCTTGACCTTGGCAGTCTCACCCTCAAAACTGAAAGGTGTAGGTGTCTTTATTGCATTTACATAAGTTTTATCAACCATGAACTTTTCTACATTTTTAATTTGCTGATTCTGATTTAATGGTTTGGAAAGCAAGATTTTTTCAGGGCCACTACTTGAAGTACTAGGGAAGCTTGAATCTTTGTTAGGTTGACTAGTCTTTTGTTTGTTTAGTTTAGTTTTCTTTGCCATAGTATTTTTGTTTTTTGTTGTCTTTTTAGGGATAGGTTCAGAGGTTTTTATTATAGCAGTTTTTAGCTGATTGGTCTTCAGAATATCTTGACTCCTTTTGCTCCTAAGGTCATACTACCTATGGACTTCCATTATGGCATTCTCAAATCCTAATCTATAGTCTTCAAAATATTCATATGATTTCTCATGTGTTTTTGAGGAAAACATCATTTGTTCTTCTTCGGTAAGGAATGTGTTATCCTCATTATCTGAACCTATGAAATTTACATGGTCTTCTTGCAACTGCTCGGACTCTCTTTCTTCTTCATCTACATAGTTGTCTTGGAAAGGGGGTCTGATTTTTTGGTCACTCTCTCTTTGTCTGACTTGAGGAGGGTCTCTTCTAAAATTTTGATTTCTATTCCTGTTTTGAAGATTGGCTTGATTTTCCCTAGGAGGTTTTCTCTCATTCAAACTGAATTTTTCCATCATCCTCTCCATTGTCCTAACTATGGAGTCAAGTTTGGTGTCGGAAGAGGAGGGTGCAGGTGTTGTGTCGTCTCTATAAGTCACCATTTTTTCTAATCTTACCCTAGCCCTTTTCTCAATCAAATTGGCCTATACACTCACAGCCCCCTTTTGCATGTCTTATAGAGTTAGGTAATCTCTCTCTCTTAGTTGATAGGCCATATCAGCATCAAAGCCTTCAGGATATTTCACCAAGGCAAAGCCTTCTGGAGATTTTATGTGAGGTGGGAGAGCATTTTAAACACTATTAAACCTAGTGGAGTAGTCATGAACACTTTCTCCTGGATTTCTCTTAATATTGTTATACTCGGACATAATTTGGAGGGGGTTCTTCTTGATTTCCCATTTGTTCACAAAGGTTTGGTATAGAGTAAGGATATCATGAATGTTGTCAGGAGGTAAGTCTTTAAACCATTTCTTGGGTTCTCCCCATAGGCTCTAAGAAAAATTCCTCATTTTTATGGTTTCTTCTTCTATCTCCATATAGTCAAAAGCATCATTAATTCTATCTACATGTTTTTTAGTAGTGATGGATTTAGTCCCTAAGAAGTGAGGGATTTTGGACTGATAATCATTTGGAAAAGGTAAAAGTGGTTGTTGTAGAGCCATTGGAGCATACCAGGCTACCATGATGGGAGGGAAAGGAAACAAAGGCTTATTTACAAGGGGAGGATTTGTGAGAGGTGGAGGAGGATGGAGTGAGGTGGTTTTCACACTGGTGGTATGGATGGGTGTAGCTGAGGTACTTGGACCGGAAGACTGATTCTGAGTAGATTTGAGATGAAATGGGCCGAAGTGATGGAGAAGCTAAAAATTAGGTGGAGTGGAAGGAGAAGCTTCTCTATTGGAGCTCTGCTACAAATCTACGGGCTCAAAGTCAGCTTGGTCAACCCTACTTTGTGACTTGGTCCTAAATAGGTTCTTGGTATGGTGTAAATCAAACTGAGGATCTTGTGAAACTGTAAGGTGTTCCGGTGCAGAATTTGCTCTATGGATGGTCCTAACAATGGGTGAGTTTCTAGCTTTAGGATTTTGCCACAAAATCTTTTCTGGGTTATCAACTACGGTAGGAGGATTTGGGTCTGGGTGTGATATGGTATAGATCCTTCGTAAAGCCAAATATCTTTATTCACACAAGGTACAACTAAGCCTTAAAAACTATTTTGGGCTGATTTGACACAATCCTAGAACAACCTATGGGACCAGTGGGATGAGGAAGGCCTACTAGAGGCTAGTGGAGTCACCAGGTGGATTTGTTTTGAAATTTTGAAGATATGTATACAATGGTCCACCACCAATTCTTGATAAAAAATCAATCTAGGGAGTACTTTTTTGGGTTTTTAGTTTCTTTATGTAGCCTTAAGGTTAATGATTATCCCCTAGCTAAGTCATCATCTTGTTAGGATGGTGAAGTAATTAGTTTCTAATCTAGATATGGGTTGGTTTTTAAGTCAAACTAGGGATGGGTATGAGTCTATAAGAGTTTGTCAAACTACTATGAACACAGTCCCACCGTGATCACCATTATGTTAGATCCTCGTAATTTTCTAGATTGATTGAGATACAAAGGTACATGGTAACATCAAACCAAGCTTTGGAATCCTAGGACCTAGCCTTCCTAGATTCGGAGAGGGATATCTCTAGTAGGTGCAAAGATGTGAACTTGTTTGCTGATTAGGGTTGATTTTAGGCTAGATGTTAAGTGCAAGGAATTTTGATTGTTTTTGGTTGGGTATGATGCTCAAATGGGTTTAGATAGAAAACAAGGAAGATTGTTAAGTCATTGGGAAATGGAGTCAAACAAGGTCATGAATGAGTTCATCAATGGTTTCAAGAGCATTAGCAAGGAAATTTAACCTGGTTGGTGGATCTTTAAGGTTGCGAAGGATCATGAGATGAACATTAAACTTGAGAACAACAAGCTAATAAAGGGAAGAAGTAGAATCCTTTATATACTTGTAAACTGTGAGAGTTAGAAGATTTATAAGCATAGCAAGAGATTCAAAGGGTTAAGCAACACCTAATCCATCTGATTTCAGACTGGAAGCAGATAATCAACCAAGACAACGTTAAGATAAAACATAGAAAGGCAAAAACTCTTTTAATCTTTCATGGGCTTTATCATCAAGAGTAGGAAAAACATTTAAGTTGCACAAGTAACTATAACCATAGAAGAAGATACAAACCCTAGCATCTGCAGTAACAACTAAGAAAGTTCCTTGAGACAATTTTAGCTAAGGAAAAAAGCATGATTAATAGAGACTTCTTTGACAAACTATAGGCAAAGCTGCTTCAAAAGATGATTTCAAGAACAGAGTACTTCAGAGGTAACAATATGCAGAGCTAGCCATAAATCATAATTGATATTAACTGATCTAAATCATTCAAGAAAACAGACAAGCAAAAAACTTATTAGAGAGCAAGAGATGAATTCTCTAACATATCTTAAGCAGAAGAAAACATTTAGGCAGTGAAGGAAACGAACAGATCTAAGGTGCCATCAACAAGCATATCTTAGTCTAAATTTTTTCCCCTACTACAGCATAGATGGGTGGAAAACATATGAAAAACTTAGAAAAAATTAACAAGATAGAAATTCACCATCAACCAGGCCTATGGATCCTGCAAACATTCCTTTTCCATCGACAAGTAAATCAGATCATGCATAAGCTCCAACGCATCAATTTCTCATCAAAGGCTTCAAGAGACTATGTATTAATTCAGCATAAGTCATCAACATCCAACAAAATATACAAAAGCCTCATGCTCTATTTATGGAGCAAATGAGGAGGGGAAACCCTAAGAGGTTTCTAAAACCCTAATTCAGCCATAAATGTCATAAATGTGATTAATGACCATGCAAGGCCCAAGACACATAAGAGATAAGAAAATAAATGAAACACACCAAAACATAACTCCCCAATCAAATCAGGAGTTTTTTGTCCAATAAAATATTAAAAAACCAATTTTCCATTAATTAGTGTCTTTTTTTTACTTTTTGGCAAAAAGCTATTTCTGTGCGTAGCTCCAAATCAACAAAAATTGGGGTCTGTTGTAGCTGAGTTTTGGACCCGTTCCCAGCATCAAATTCGGGCCCGTGATAGCTCGTTGGAAAGCTTGAAGAGTATAATTTCCAGAAATACTTGAGTTGTGCTGAATGGATGCAATTTACCAGCTCAAAAATATAATCTCCCATGACTGCTCAACGTGCAGCGCCAGGCCTAAAAAGCAGGCAGAAAGGTTGTTTTTGAGGTGTTTTTTTGACCTTTTTAGGGGGAAAAATGCTCCAAATGATCTGAAATTTTTTGGGGAGACTGCTGGAGACATGAAAAACCCAAAAATGTAAACTTTAGCAGCTGAGGATGTCCAAAAAAACAACGTAGCGCCTAGGGTGTTGCGCTCCTAGGGGCCAAAATTTGAAAAAAATAAAAAGTTTCCGGATTTTCTTCAAAATTGGTGGGTAGACCCCTCAAGGGGTTTTAGACACCCGATGAGAAGAATCGGCCAAGATCCCAAGGCTATCATGAATTTTGGGCCTCTTTAGCTCTTCTAGCTCTAGGAGGGCTTGCCTCAATTTAGCATTGGCAATCATGCTCTTCCTTGCATAGTGTTTGACCATTTTATTTTTCAAGGAAAGGCCCCTATTCACTTCTTTGAAATGTTCGTGGTCCTGTTTATAATAGTAGATTACCCTTTGTGCCCTCTCAAAATCCTTTTCCCATTCTTGAAGCTGGGCATCTTTTTCTAGGAGGAGAAATTTTGTGTTTATCCCTTGGTCCTCATTATCACTGTCTAGATCAACAAAGAGAGGGCCTTGAGAAAAAATTTTAATCCTTTTGCTCCTCCTAACCGGTGCCTTTGGCTCAACACTCTTCATATTTTCTTTGCCTTTGTCTGATGCTTTGGTATTTTGTGAGGAGGTGGCCCTTTGCCTTTTATAGGAAGCAAACACACTCCTTCTCCCTCTATTATAAATACATGAGAGAGGGGAAATCATGGGAGTCTCAAACACAATGTTGACATCAATTTTTCCCTCACTCTACTCTGATTTTTCTATGTCTTCTATGGAATGACTTTTTTCATGACAGTCATGACTCTTTCTTGGACTGTTTTGGGCACTTAGATAGCTGTCTTCCTCATCTAGATGTTCTCCTTCTTTACTGTTTTCCTCTTCCTCATCATTGTTATATTCCTCTTCATCATCATGTTCACTATTTTCATCTTTGTGGCTGCCATCACTGGTTACATCTTTGTTTTCTTCTTCATCATCTTGCTGCCCTTGGCCATTGCTGCTTTCTTCTTGGCCACTTTCCTCTTCCTCATTTTCTTATTCCTCTTCATCATTTTCCTTTTCAATGCTTTCCTCATGATCATGGCTGCTTACTTCAAGCGAAAAATTAGGAGAAGTCTCCAAGGGGACTTCCACCGAGGGTCTTATGGATAATGATAGTTTGAAAATGAAGGCTTCGTCATCTCGACATCAGGGGGGGGAATGTCAATGGGAGAAGGTAAATCCTCAAGCTGACCTGAAGCATACTGCGCAAGTATGGGAGAGGCGGATTGATTTTGTATAATCTCATACTCTCGAACTATCTCTAAAGAGGCACGGTTATGCATTAGGTGGGGACAATGGTGGGAATAATGGCCATGGACACCACACAGAGCACAGGGTTTGTGGGTGCGAATAGTCTTTGGGTTCTTGGCTAAGGTCAAGGAAGAAATAGAGGTTTCAGGGATCGTAGACTCAGGGAGTGCAAGTTTAACCATGGGTTTAATATGGGGCAACTCGGGACAGGTATGGGTGGTGTTGATTATATCATTCACCCTTCAATTTTTGAGAAAGATCATAAGGGCAGATTACCCGAATGCATTTAAATGGCTAAGGTTTGAAAGATTGTGAAGGGGAAATACGATTAATCGAGCCATATATCAAAATGGGACAAGCACACTTTGAAATAAAGAGGAAGTATGACGAAATTTTATACCGAAATGGGAAATTTTTGAAAGGCGCAAAGGAACAAACATAAGGCGAGGGCCGCTTATACGTTACACGCACATGAATGAAGTTTGCAAGAAAAATTCCGAGGGGGTCACAAATGAGAGGGATAAGGCGAAGCCTTCCCCCCTCGAAATCCTGATGACATGTCGAGGATCATGACATGGGACGAGCGCTTCATGGAGAAAAGGGCATGAGATTTAGAGCTGTGACAGAAACCGCCTTGCATCCTTAGTGCGTTGGGTCCTAAGGTACAACTGGTTACCACGATTTAATGGTAAGGTAAGTCTTAGGGCAGCCGGTACCAAGACCAATACCGATGTTTAACCCGACACGCGGTGTTCACCTACAAAGAGTTTAAGACCCAATCCCTTCATGCCGCGTGTCTCACAGTCAGCATCCTTATGACGCCAGCCCTACTTTTTTTACCCCGCCATATTTTCCCAAGCTGCCTCGAGCCTGTATAACTTTCTTCTATGTTTTACTGTGGTAAAATACTCTCAATTCTCAAATACTGTACAAGAAAAAGTGAGTGCCCAGTACTAGGTCTGCCCAGTCGTTGTCAGTACCCCTGCGTTGCTTTCCCGAGAAATTTTCTACTTCGCAGGTATTCCATCCTCTTCATTCCATCTGGTTTACTTTTGATTGTGTTTTGAGTTTGTATGATGGTCATGGGTAAAGTCACAACTAAGAAATCAAAACCTGAAACTCCCCAAGCCCGTGAGTCTAGGGTTGTCCCTGGGCCTGAACCGTTCACAGACTTGCAAGCCAACATTCGTGAGCCACAAAACCCATTTCCCATTAGTAGCATCAAGCCTGAGCTGTTTAGAAAAAATGTGGAAAATAAAGATAGGTTTCGTGTCGTTTTTTCTACTCTGTATCATCAAATAACCCCCCAATATACCCAGTCGTTGAACTCATCGGTTGGCTCTGGGACGCTTACGATGAACGTCGGGGCATGTTCCTCTCAGCTCAGGGGAAAAAAATACTCACTGTTTCTCTCGAAACCATTAGAAAATCCCTTTGTTTTCCTACCAGCTTGAACTATGTCAGTTTTAATGAAATAACATTGTCTCATTAGTTTTCAAAACTTCCATGGAGACAGTAGAGCGATTTCATCGCTGCCATAACCAACTCTCATTTCACAACTCTCCCCACCATAGATTTAGTACCCTTTTCCTTATTCAAGGAAGACATCCAGCCTATCCTTGCTCTTATTGTAGGTCTCCTGCGTGTGGAAGGTTTTGGGCGAGCCTCAAAAGAATGCATAGCTTTTCTATGGTTAATGTCTCAACCCGGGGTCGTTTTAGACATTCCTGGTTTTCTGGCCTCCACCATTCAAACTCAGTTCCATGAACTCTCAGACACAGGTCATTTTCATTTTTGTTCGTTGGTCTTTTTCTTTTCCTCTTCCAACATGCTGATAAATTTGAGGTTTTGAGTCTAGATAAGGTTTATAACATAAATTCTCAGCCAAGACCCATTTTTGACTAGATTCCCCCAACGCATCAGCTGGAAAATGGGGTGGGTTACTCAAGTTTCCTGAATGATTTCATGCCCATAGCTTACACTATTATCCATGATTCTCCTCTGCCTAGGGTTTTTCCTAAACTAAGGAAATGGTTACAGTACAGTGAAGCTCAAAGCACTGGGGACTGGTACCTTTTTGATAATTACACTGAAATCAAGGTTTATGGAGCCGAAGTCTCTCCCTAACAATTGCCAATTTTTCCTGCCCTATGAATTTATTCTTTGGAATACCTCCAGCAGACCTTAAAAGCTAACCAACTTCATTTCCCCCTCGCAAAAAAGAGGTTTATTCTCAAACTTCCCACAACCATTGGCCCTTTCGTTGTTAATTAAAGGCATGCCCTTCCCGTGGTATAAAATCTACTTCAAGGCATGGATTTTAGGCAAGGGAAATCTTGGCCCTATGATCTGAAGGGCATAATTTCTAATAGAAGGAAGAAGAATAAATCAACCCCTTATATTCATGAAACAAGGCCTTTCATCAAGTGGCGAGGTAATCTTGAAAACTAGCTTTTGCTTTCACATATGGAGACTGATTCATCTGCCATGGGAGAAAAAGAAGATACCGCTTCAACCAGAGAAGCAGGTAAGAAACAAGCGAAGGAGGCAGGTGCATCAGAAGAGGGTTCTCCCCCTTTCAGAAAAAAAAGAACAGGGACCAGTGAAGCAGAGGTTATGGGAGAAGAACTGTTGCTCCAGGATGAAATACCTTATGGGAAAATGGACAGGAGTAAATCTGGAATCAAGGTGCTATAGGATAGTACTGCCTCTTCTGAGTTTTCAGAAGTTTCGCAAGCCATTGTAGCCAGCAGTTCTCAGGGAGCAAGTGAGGGTAGGACAAGAAACCCAGTGATTAGAGAAAAACACTAGTCCGAGCTTGAAGTGTATGTTGACAAATACCAAACCAGGTTTTCATCTGCTATAGATTTGGATAAAGAACATCTAGTAATGGCCATAACTGAAGCCGTTTTGAACCCAGAGGCTGGTACCACCAACTACAGGGCATTGGAGATATCAATTGATATGTCACAGGTTCCAACAATTGACAAATGCAATTTTTTCCAGTGCTTTGGCAACATGCTCAAAGATGAAGTGATATGACTCTCCATTACTCTGAGGAAATTGCAGAGTAAACATAACCAAGTATTGGAGAATTTCAGAAGGGAGAAATTTAGTTCCCGCGCACTCACGAATTATTTACATAATCTCCAGGAGGTGATAAAGGGGAAAGAAAAAGGTATAATAGACCCCCAGAGTCATCTTATCGAGGAGTTGCAGAAAAAAGTCATAGCCTTGAAACACAAAGTGAACATACGAGGCTCTTATCATGTGTAGACAACTGAGTTAGTCCAGGCAGAAAAATATAAGGCAAGCTTGGTCGATTTTCTTGCGAAGGAGAGGGAGGAGAAAGAAAATTTTTCAGAAGAAATGGTCGTTCTACAAGGAAAAATGAATGAATTGCAGATAACCAGGGACACTCATGTATGCACTCCACCCGCCCCAGAAGGGAATAGTTCAATTTCTGAGTAGTTGACTACAGCATTGGCCAAAATCGAAACAACAACAAAAACAGGGCTCAAGAGCGCATCAAAGGATCAGTGAGCTCGAAGCCCTTCTTGCTGATAACTCCAAGAAGCTTAATGCTATGCAGAAAGAAATCGAGGAGCGGAAACAGGAAAAGGTGCAGCACGAAAAAACCATCCATGAGCTCACAAGTCACATGAAAGGAAATATTACCCTCCTCGATGCCAGGTGATTGATCTGGGCTAAGATTATCGCAGAATTGAAAAAGCGCTGGGTGTTTTTAAATGTTTTCGAGGAAATGAAGTCAGTTGTGTGCCTTCTCAGAAAAAAGCTTCACGAAGGAAATACTGATGCATCCAATAGAGTTCAAAGCGCAAAAAGGTATATCTCTTTCTTAAAAGAACTAAAACCAGAGGACTTGGTAAATCAGGGTATCAAGAGTAGGTTCAAGGAAGCCGCGAAGTGCCAGAAGATAATAGAAAAAGAGCCTGCTCAGAGTATGGCCTTGAATCTCTTAGAGAAAGTAACGGCCAATTTAGAATGGTTTGAGGTGGATTGGGCTGAGATAACACTTGTAGGACTCTCATCATGCTGGGAGCCCACCAAGCTGTTACCAGTGTATAAGCCTCGTCTGAAAGAGGTAATGAATCAGACCAACATACCCTCTGAGAAATCTACTCGGCTCAAACCTGAAACCATAGTTTATGTCCTCGTTAAAGAGTTTGCACTCCTGCACCAAGTGAAACATAAAATTCCTATTGATGCAAACTATGATGAACTTACGAAAGCTTACATTAGAGAAGAAGGTTTCACAGCGATGCCTGAACCTGTAATAGACACCTGGCAGAGGTGCAAAAATTATGCCAGCCTGTTAGCTATCTCTTCCACAAACATCCTGCCGCCTGCTTTAGCCACTGCTTCGACCTCTTCTCACTAGTTAAGATTGACAACTCATGATTCGGTCCTCGTGGCCTTTAGCTTTGTTTTTATTTTCAAATTTCAAGTTCTGAGTGAAATTCATATTTCACTCTTGCATTTACTTTCTGTTAGAACAATTTTAATATTTTGTTTTGAAACGGCCACGAGCCTGATTGTAAATGATGAGAAGCATTATACCTCATCATGAATTTTGTTATTTTGATTAGAACTGGAAACTGCTCATCAGCACGCGGAGAAGATATTTTCCCAAAATATCTTCCCGCATATGTTCTTAGAGAATTCTATAAAACCTGTGAACTGAGACAGAGAAAAGGTTCCAAATTTTCAAGAGAATCAACTAAAGAGAAATATGTATGAATTTTTGTTGAAACATTGATATTAATTTTGAAGAGCTCATAGGGCTTCAGTGATAAGGATTTTCGTCTCTATTGGGGATTCTGATCTAAATATTTCACAGTTTGGAAGTCTCTCTTATGTTTTGTATCCTAAATTTTCATCTCGTTCATGTCCACATTTCCTATATCTGTGTTCTAGAATGTGAGTGCTCACATGTTTAGGTATGAATTTATCATTGTCGATACTCATGCTAACCCATGTCTAGCGCTTTAAATATGGCTCAGGCAAGAAATGTTGTTTCATGTTTCACTTCTACCATAGTTCTTCTGGTATTAACAGCAATGGAATGTTATCTTTAAGGTTTTTTTCATGTATGGATTCTTGCCACTATATAAGCCCAGCACATGTTCATATTCATTTATAGAACTTATTTCTATTATAGTTAGTATCCTCTTATTTTCTTACACAGTTACCGCCATCTGATTATTTACCCCTGTGAACCACTTTAGAATCTAGCCCCCTTTTGTAGCAAGATGTCTTAAAATCGTCGGATACGTTTTATATCAAAGTTCACATTATGTTGTTACAGTATTAATTTTGTTGTTTATAAGTATTGAGAGTCTTGGTTCCATTTTAACTAGACCTTCCTATTTAATATATGATAGCATGAGAACCCTCTTCTTGACAACCTTTACAATTTGAACCATATCCTCCTTTCTAATTAAGATGTCCTAGGCACTGGTCTTTATACAACTCAAGGTTGTCTCTAGGAATGACAACATCTTTATGGCGTCGTTTCCGGGGATACGAATTTGAGAAAAGATAAATCCCTGTGCCTCGAAAAAATCTTTATTCACTCTTCAGAACAGGTGAGCAAGAAGATTTGAGACTTATAGATCCCTCACCTTGACGACTCCATTGTCAATTATAAGATAAACCTATTTGTAGTCCTGGCTTCCCGAAAGCCACATATGAGGTTAGATACATCTCAGTCGAAGACACCTTCGGTGTTTGACCTAGAGAATATTTTACATAAGAGGGGTTGGAGGGAAAGAAAATCAGTTCATATAGAGATTCCTATATTTTCTTTGGAAGATTCTCCATCCTCCTCTTCCCAAATTTCCCAAGATCAAGGTCCTGACTCCACTGTGGGAAACCCTGATTAATTTGCAGATAATCCTTCCTTGGAAAACATTCAAGTTAAAGATGAAGCTGAATCCGTAGATACCACCAGCTTCTTCCTTCATCCAACCCCTGAAGCTGAAGAAGTAAAAGAAGTCACTGAAGTGTCTGCTGTTAACAGTCCAAAATTCTCTTCAGCACCTCAAGCCTCTATTCAATACATACCAATTGTTATACATAATTCTCTTCCACCACCTCCTCTCACTCATCATATCCTTCCACTACCTCCACAACCCCCAATGGCTGTCTCGGGCTTCTTGCAAAACAAATATGCTGCCCTGGCATTACCTCAAGTCTTAAATGATATGCCTCAAGATTATCTGAAGATCTTGCCTCATTTCAATGGGGAAAATGAGATCGAAGCTCAGAAACATCTTGAAGTGTTTTGTGCCTTTGTAGAAAACTTTAACGTTGAGCATTTGGATGTGGTATTGAGACTTTTTGTACAATCGCTAGATGGAGAAGCCAAAAAATGGTTCAAAACCTTGGGAGACTGTTCCATCACTAATTGGGAGGAGATGGAAAATGACTTTATCAGAAAATGGGGAGAGAAAAAAGACCATGGTTACTGTCTCACCCAGTTCAACGCACTCAGAAAGACACATAATGAAGGAGTTCCAGAGTTCATTAAGAGGTTCAACAAATTATACTCAAGCCTTCCAGCTGAAATGAAACCTCATCAGACTGCTCCTAAAGTAGTGTTCGTAGCAACTTTCGATTTAGAATTTGGTTTCTCTCTAAGAGAAAGGAAGTCTACCACCCTATATGATGCCCAGACTAATGGACTAGAGTTGGAGGCTAATTTCGCCTCCACAGGAAAATCAAAAGGGAGATCAGATCAAGATGCTAGAAGAAGAGGAAAAGAAGAGGTATCTACATTTGGCCAAGATAGAGAGACAGCTGAAAATAAAATTGAAGAGATGAATAAAATGACTAAAAATATATCAAGAAAGTTGGTAAAGCTTGAAATCAAAGCCAAGAATTCATCCTTTAAAACATTCCAGAATACTCCAAACAGGGGTTACAATCAGTAGTACAGAAAGACATCCCTGCAAATATTGGAAAGAGAGCGGAAAGAACACCAAGACCAGGTACCACACCCACTGTACCTAGAAGGTCAAATGGATGGTCCTACTGAAGACATTTCTTATGAGAAAGATGACCCATATCTTGCTTATTTGAATAGTGACGAATTCAAGTGTCCTTTGCAGGAAGGTGATGGAATGGGGATTCCATTATTTGAAGAAGAAGAAAAGACTAGAGTCACTGAAGATCCAGAGATCGAAGACTACTGCAAGCAGTTCATTGACTTCATTCAAGCGCAATTCAATAGAAAATATGATCTTAGATATTCTAGAAAAAAAACCCGTACCCAATATCAGGAGGAAGAGGCGCCTAAAAAAGAAACAGCAGTGCAGAAGGAGACAACGATGAAGAAGGTCACCGATAAAGGTAAGAGACCTCTAAACAAGCCTTTACAGTCTAATGATCAGGTTCCTTCTTCTTCAAAGTTATCCACTCCTCCTAATACTAAGTCTGTGTTGAAAGAAGTCAAGCCCTTAGCTGAAAATAAAGAGTCAAAAGAAAATGCAATAGAGAAGTCTTCCTTAGTATTTAGTCTGCAAAAAGAACTTGAGAAAGTCAAGATCCCAGTCCCATTGACTGAACTATTGAAGCAACCAACCTATCAATCCCAGGTCTCCTCTTTTATGCATCCCTCAGAAACAGCCCCAACCCAGACAGTATGAACCTCCAGGAAGAAAGGCCCATGGTCGTGTTTGGCCCCCATGTTGAAGAATTAGATGCCTTGACTCCTCCTTTCTATGTGTCATTATTGATCCATGATTTTTTATTGCATCCATGATTTGTTATTGCATAATTGTATGTTGGATTCAGGAGCATCCCATAATCTCTTACCCCTGTCAGTAATGGAACAACTGGGACTGCAAATCACCCATCCATACAAAGACCTTTATTCTTTTGATTCCAAAAGGGTCAAGTGTCTGGGGATGACCAAGGACTTGGTAGTCAATTATTCCAGCCAAGAGTGTAGTGATGGATATAGTGGTGGCTGATATCCCAGCTCGTTTTTGGATGATGTTATCAAGGTCTTGGGGAACCAAAATTGGAGGGTCAATAAAGCTGGATCTGACTTATGCCACTATCCCTGTATTTAGAGGGCAAGAAAGGAGGTTGTATAGGGAGAAGAGGTTTGTAAAGATGGTTACTAAGGCTGATAACTCTGTTAATTCACTAGTGTATAGTAAAGAAGGGGAATTATCATGTCTGATGTTGGAGGAAGACCAAGACTATGCGCAAGAGCCATAATTCTATCAGATTAAGAGAAAAGAATCCACAAAAGACCAAGAGGCCGGAGTTTGGATGCTACACTTTGATGGATCCAATTCTAGAGAAGGGAATGTAGCTGGGGTGCTACTGATTTCTCCCACGGGCCAATGGGTTCCATTATATTTCAAATTATAGTATGAAGCTATGAACAACGTAGCTAAATATGAAGCACCGCTCTTGGGGTTGCAAACAACCAGAAGCATGAACATTCAGAGCCTAAAAGTTCTGGGAGATTCAGAACTAATAGTGAGGCAAGTGAAAAATCAATGCCAAGCTAAACACCTGCGGCTAATGGCCTATAGGAACGAGGTATGGGACCTATTGGAAAAAAAATTCTTGGCATTTAGCATTTATTTTATGCCCATAGAACATAACAGAATGGTATATTCTCTTATTGTGGCTGCTAGTACCTTTCGGCCACCTCAAAATCCTCTCTTAAGATACGAAATTGAAGTTCGTTATCTTCCTTTAATTCTTGATAATGTCAAACACTCGCAAGTGTTTGAGGATGAAGATCAAGTAAAGAGGTTCATGGAAACTGTTGGATAATTCTCCAATATGGATATATATGCTTGTGAAGAAGAAACTGAAGACCTTTCACAAAGCAAATGGGAAGAAAAGGTGGCTGGTCATAAAGTGATGCAACTGAAGGGAAATGTTATACCTAGAGGGCTAGTCCCTCTAGAGAGATTGTTTGACAAGAACAACGTCCCTTTACAACCCAGTAAAGTGATAGAATACAATTAGGTCTTTGACTTGAACCTCAATACTGAAGCTGATCCCAAAATTGTGAAGTTGTCCAAGAAGGTTCCTGAAGAATATAAATAACACTACCAAAAACTATTCCAGACACACAAGGATGTGTTTGCATGGTCTTATCAAGACCTAAATAATTCCAATATCAGCATCCTGCAAAAGAAGATTCCTAGAAAGGGAGATGTGAAGCTGCATAAACAGAAGCTCAGACAGATTAACCCCCTGATACTTCCTTCCATTGAGAAGGAGATCAAGAAGCTATTAAAGGCCAAGATCATTGTGCTGCTGAGATAGTCTAAGTGGGTGGCCAATCTAGTCCCAGTTCGAAAGAAGAATGGAGAGATAAGGTTGTGTGTTGACTTCCAGAATTTAAACCGAGCATCCTTAAAGGATAACTACCCATTGCCTAAGATGGATCACATTTTACAGAAGGTAGTGGGAGCTTCACGGATGTCCATGATGGATAGTTTTTCTAGATACAATAAGGTGGCTATACTTCCAGAGGATCGAAGAAGACTGCCTTCACCACACCCTCGGGGACATTTATGTATGCACGAATGCCTTTCGGACTAATCAATGCAGGGGCCACTTTCCAGAGGGCAATGGATATTGCTTTTGTTGGGGAGCAAGATAATTTTGTAGTTGTATACCTTGATGATATCACCGTGTTCTTGAAGGACAACATAGAGCATGTCGAACATCTACACAGGACTTTCGAGAAGTGTCGAAGGTATGGTCTCTCTCTAAACCCCTAGAAATCACTATTTGCATTAGAGGAGGGTAAGCTATTTTGACACATTGTGACAAAGGATGGGGTGAAAATTGATCCTAAAAGGGTAGAGGTTATAAACGACATATCATTTACCAGAAATAAGAAAGAAGTTCAGGTGTTCCTTGGGTGCATCAATTTTCTGAGAAGTTTCATCCCAAACTATGCAGAGATAGTTCGACATATTACTAACATGCTCAAGAAAAATAATGAGGTAAAATGGCCCCCTGAGTCACGAGAGGCCTTTAATTACTAAAGCTCCAGTGCTGGCTGGGCCAGATTATGCAAAGACTTTTGTGATTTTTTCATTTGCATCACCTCATACAGTGGCAGGAGTTTTATTGCAAAAAAATGAGGAGGGGTATGAGCAACCTATTGCATTCTTCAGCCATGTGCTCCGTGATGCTGATTTGAAACACAACATCCTAGAAAAGCAAGCTTATGCCTTGGTGAAGTCCATCAAGGAATTTTAGATGTATGTTCTGCAGTCTTCCATCACAACATTTGTACCTATAGCAGCCGTAAAGGATATCTTGATCCAAGGAGATAGTGAGGGAAAAAGGGGCAAATGTTTTGTGAAGATACAAGAATATGAGCTCAAAATATGCCCCACCAATTTAATCAAAGAACAAGGATTAGCTAAAATCTTGTCAGAGTCGAATTTCTAGGCTCTGGACATAAATCTGTCTATGATAGAAAATGAGGAGTCTGAAAAGATAGATGAATGGTGTGGGATAGAAACTGCTACTCAGAAAACTCATATGAAGTATCTCCTCAGTTTGTGGTATAAGGAGATTGTTGAATATCTTCTGACTCTCAGATGCCTCCCTAGCTGTGACAAAGTGAAATATAGAACACTGAGGTTAAAGTCATAGAAATTCATTGTTGCCAATGGTCAGTCGTACTGGAGAGACCCTTCTGGCATCCTGCTCCTGTGCCTTACAGAGAATGAAGTGGAGGAAACAATGGTAGAGTTTCACGAAGGCATCTATGGAGGTCACTACAGCTGGAGAGCTACCGCCCATAAGATTTTGAAAGCTAGTTTCTTCTGGCCCAATCTCTTTGGAGATGTCTTTGCCTGGGTCAGAGCCTATGAGAAGTGTCAAAAATTCGCAGAAAGGCAGAAGTTTGCACCCCTGACCATGATAATTGTACATATAGATGAACCATTCCAGTAGTGGGGGATTGACTTTATTGGTGAAATCCACAGGCCTGCGTCAAGTGGACCGCATAAATGGATATTAAACGCCATAGACTATTTCACTAAATGGGTGGAAGCAGTACTGGCAAGGAATGCAACAGATACAGTAGTGATAAAGTGTATGGAAGAGAACATTATATCCAGGTTCGGCTGCCCTGCCAAGATTGTTATTGACAATTCCTAGGCCTTTAAATCTGCTAAGTTCGTCAGCTTTTGTCATCAATATAACATTGCATTGGGGCACTCCACCACCTACTACCCATAGGGAAATGGCTTAGCAGAGTCTTCAAATAAAACACTGGTGAGAGCACTGAAGAAATTCATTAATGAAAATCAGAAAAATTGTGATTCCCAGCTAAAGTTCGCCTTGTGGGCAAACAAAATCACCAGCAAGAGGTCAACGGGGAAATCTCCATATGAATTAGTGTATGGTAGAGCAACAATCTTTCCCATACAATTGGCTTTGTTAGTAGCAAGATTCATGCAAGAAAGCCAAGAAGAGCCGAATGATATTACCAGGAGGATGAATCCACTGGTATAACTGGAGGAAACCCGAAATCAGGTAAATCAAAGGTTAACCAAATATCAAGAGAAAATGAAGGACCTATTTGATCAACATGCCAAGGATAAAAAAATGCAGGTCAGGGATTTAGTACTCAGATGGGATATACAAAGAGAAGAGAAGGGGAAGCATGGTAAATTCAACCCATTATGGTTTGGTCCCTTCAAAATCGTTGAACAAAGAGGAAACAACACCTTCAAACTGGAGAATTTGCAGGGTGACTTGCTTGATGCCTCTGTAAATGGTCAATTCCTAAAACCTTTCTTCCAGTTTTGAAACAGGCCGAGAAGGCCTAATGTATTATATTGTACAATAGTTAGCTGCTTTTATCTTTATTTTTAATGATGTTTGTCATGAAGAATCATGAAGAAAAAAATAAAGGTGCAGAGGAGCCGTGTCTACACAAAAGGGTTAACAGGTGGTCTGCAAAGTTCTCAACACGTTCGAGGATGAACGTGTTGTCCCCAAGTGGAGCCAATGTTGATTATATCATTCACCCTTCAATTTTTGAGAAATATCATAAGGACAGATAACTTGAATGCATTTAAATGGCTAAGGTTTGAAATATTGTGAAGGGGAAATACGATTAATCGAGCCATATATCAAAAAGGGACAAGCAAACTTTGAAATAAAGTGGAAGTATGACCAAAGTTTAGACCGAAATGGAAAAGTTTTAAACGGTGCAAAGGAACAAACATAACTCAGGGCCTGCTTATACGCTACACGCACATGAACGAAGTTTGCAAGCATAATTCTGGGGGGGTCACAAACGAGAGGGATAAGGCGGAGCCTTCCCCCCCCAAAATCCTGATGACATGTCGAGGAGCATGACACAGGACGAGCGCTTTATGGAGAAAAGGGCATGAGCTTTAGAGCTGTTACGGAAACCGCCTTGCGTCCTTAGTGCGTTGGGTCCTAAGGTACAGCTTGTTACCACAATTTAACGGTAAGGTAAGTCTTAGGGCAGCTAGTACCAAGACTAGTACCGATATTTAAACTGACATGCGGTGTTCACCTACCAAGAGTCTAACACCCAATCCCTTCATGCTGCGTGTCTCATAGTCGGCGTCCTTATGACGTCAGCACTACTCGTTTTACCCCGCCATATTTTCCCAAGCTACCTCGGGCCTGTATAACTGTCTTCCGTGTTTTACTGTGGTAAAATACTCTCAGTTCTTGAATACTATATAAGAAAAAGTGAGCGCCCAATACCAGGTCTTCCCATTCGTTATCAGTACCCCTGCATCGCTTTCCCCAACAATTTTCTACTTCGCAGGTATTCCATCCCATTCATTCCATATGGTTTCCTTTTAATTGTGTTTTGTGTTTGTATGATGGTCATGGGTAAAGTCACAACCAAGAAATTAGAGCCCAAAACTCCCCAAACCCGTGAGTCCAAGGCTGTCCCTGGGCCTGAACCATTAACAGACTTGCAAGCCAACATTCGTGACCCACAATAACCATTTACCATTAGCAGCGTCAAGCCTGAGTTGTTTAGAAAA
The DNA here is from genome assembly GCA_034641835.2 of Pinus albicaulis. Lineage (NCBI taxonomy): Eukaryota > Viridiplantae > Streptophyta > Pinopsida > Pinales > Pinaceae > Pinus > Pinus albicaulis. The sequence goes on from CM076575.1 coordinate 2,039,408,580, forward strand.
CATGTGGAAAATAAAGATAGGTTCCGTGTCATTTTTTTTTGTTTGTATCATCAAATAACCCCCCCATTATACCCAGTGGTTGAATTCATTAGTTGGCTCCAAGATGCTTATGATGAATGTTGAGCATGTTCCTCTCAGCTCAAGGGAACAAAATATTCATTGTTTCTCCCAAAACCATCAAAAAAGCCCTTTGTTTTCCTACCAGCTTGAACTATGTCAGTTTTAATGAAAATACATTATCTCATCAATTTTCAAAACTGCCATGGAGATAGCAGAGAGATTTCATCGCTGCCATAACTGACTCTCATTTCATAGCTCTCCCCACCGCAGATTCAGTACCCTTGTCCTTATTCAAGGAAGACATCCAGCCTATCCTTGCTCTTATTTTGGGTCTCCTGGGTGTGGAAGGTTTTGGGCAAGCCTCAAAAGAATGCATAGTTTTTTTGTGGTTAATGTCTCAACTTAGGGTTGTTTTAGACATTCCTAGTTTTCTGGCCTCCACCATTCAAACTCAGTTCCAGGAGCTCTCAGACACGAGTTTTTTTCGTTTTTGTTCCATGGTATTTTATCTTTTCCTCTTCCAGCATGCTGATAAATTTGAGGGTTTGGGTCTAGATAAGGTTTATAAGATAAATTCTCAACCAAGACCCATTTTTGACTGGAGTCCCGCAACGCATTAGTTGGAAAATGGGGTGGGCTACTCAATTTTCTTGAATGATTTCATGCCGATAGCTTATAATATTATCCATGATTCTCCTCCGCCTAGGGTTTTTCCTGAACTAAGGAAATGGTTACATTACAGTGAAGCTCAAAGCACTGGGGACTGGTACCTTTTTGATAATTACACTGAAATCAGGGTTTATGGAGCCGAAGTCTCTCCCTATCAATTGCCAATTTTTCCTGCCCTGTGAATTTACGCTTTGGAATACCTCCGGCAGACCTTAAAAGCTGACCAACTTCATTTCCTCCCTGTAAAAAAAGGGTTTATTCTCAAACTTCCCACAACCATTGGCCCTTTCACTTTTAATTCAAGGCACGCCCTTCCCCTGGTAGAAAATTTGTTTCAAGGCATGGATTTGAGGCAAGGGAAAGCTTGGCCCTATGATTCGAAGCGAATCATTTCTAACAGAAGGAAGAAGAATAAATCAACCCCTTATATTCATGAAACAAGGCCTTTCATCGAGTGGCAAGCTAATCTTGAAAACTAGCCTTTCCTTTCGCAGATGGAGACTGGTTCATCTGCAACAGGAGAAAAAGCAGATACTTCTTCAACCAGAGAAGCAGGTAAGAAACAGGTGGAGGAGGCAGGTGCATCAGGAGAGGGTTCTCCCCCTTTCAAAAAACAAATAACAGGGACCAGTGAAGCAAAGGTTATGAGAGAAGAACTGTTGCTCCAGGATGAAATACCTTATGGGAAATCAGACAAGAGTAAAGTAGGAATCGAGGTGCTATGGGATAGTACTGCCTCTTATAAATTTTCAAAATTTTTGCAAGCCATCGTAGCCAGCATTTCTCGGGGAGAAAGCGAGGTTAGGACAAGGAACCGAGCGATCAGAGATAAACACTGGTCTGAGCTTGAAGGGTATGTTGACAAATACCAAACTAGGTTTTCATCTGCTATAGATTTGGATAAATAACAGCTAGTAATGTCCATGACCGAAGCCATTTTGAACCCAGAGGCTGGTACCACTAGCTACAGGGCATTGTAGATAGAAATTGATATGTCACAGGTTCTGTTAGCCCCCCTATGAAATTCTTGACAAGTCAGCTGGGGGCTAGATTGTTTTGAGCCTTCAAGGAATGCCTTTCCCCTAAAAACCCATCCTCCTTGAAGTCTCTCAATTTTTGTGCCTAATACAAATCCCCCTCTGCTAGTAAATTGCTAAAAAGGGCCTATTATTCCCTCCTTTACCCCTGCAACATACATCAATTCCCCTTCTTTCTCTTTGTCCGAATTCCCTTTCTTTTACCCTCATTTAGCCTCTTTTTATCCCCCCTTGTCTCCCCTTATATTTCCCCGTTTACCCCTCAAATCCCCCCAAAATCCCCTTAAGTCCTTCCCTTACTCTTTATTCCCCATTTTTCCCCTTATCGTTTCCCTTTAAACCCCTTAAAATCCATTAAAAGGGGAAAAAAAACCCACTTTCCGACCATGTAATAGGGCTTAGCCCCTTTCCCGCCAGCCCCTCAACCACTTCCCACACATGCCCGTGCGCTGGGACCAAGCGCTTAAGTCCCGAGCGCTAATCGCAATCGGAGCATCGGGTGGGTGCAATTCCTTTGCATCAATGAAAATCCCCGATGCGATCGTTTTATCACACAAAGTCTCGCGACATGTTTTGATCCGTTGATCTGTCGTAAAGATCAACGGCAGAGCACTAATCGCAGGCCCCCCGCCCATCGCAATCACAAAGTTCATGCGCGCCCCCCCGATCAGCCCATCGCAATCACTTGCGATGCGATTAATCGCAGGCCCTTTCCACCGTCCTCCGATTGAACGTGAACCGTTGATCTGTCCCACCGATCCAACAGCCCTACGCTAATCGCTCCATCACAATCGCAAAACTAAATCGCATGCCTTCTTCTCCGAGCTCCGATTGCGATCTCCCGATTTAATCCTAGCTGTCCATCCTCCCGCAGATATGACGGTCATCGCACCCTCCGCCCGATCGTGATCGCATCCCCTTCTCTCCACCTTCTGATTTGATCTCCACCATCCATCCTCCCGCAGATCGGACGGCCCAGCACTAATCGCACCTGCCGCTTCGATTGCAATCGCAAGTCCTTCCTCCCGTCTCCCGATTAAATCTCCACCGTCCATCCCCCCCTCGATCCAACGGTCAGCGCTTTCCCCGCCAAATCGCAATCGGAACTTTCAATGTATGTCACCCTTGTCCCCCTCCGATTGCGATTTCCCGATTCAATCTCGGCCGTCCATTATTTCCAGATCTGACGGTTCAGGTTTAATCACCTTCCGCTCCGCCACCCCTCTCCATCTCCCTCTGATTAAATTTGGAGCGTCGATCTGATCCCAGATCCGACGGTTGGTGTCTAATCGCAACACCCCTCTAATCGCAATCAGAACTTTTTGAATATGTGTTGCGATTAACGCTCGCTCCGACCTCCGATTGCGATGATGCCGATTGGATCCTAGGCGTAGATCTTCCCTGGATCTGACGGTTCTGATCTAATCGCCCTCCGCCTCTGCTGGGTCCCACTCTTACATTCATCTCCGTCGCATTTCATGCGTTTTGTTTGTTTTTTGTTCATTTCACATATTGTTATGCCGCTGAATCTCCACCGTTGATTTTCATCTCCAGGCCTGAATCCAACGGTCTGCGCTACATGTTATCACCAAACTCCATTGTTCATAAGGTTTCATCTCATTGCATTTTGTTACCATTATGGTAAAAGGCCATCACTCCACCACCGCCGCACTACCATTTCGTCCACCTTGCATTCATCGCTCCGTCCACTGTTTTTTTTCATAAGTTCGCTGTGTTGTAGAGTTTCTAGGATGAGACCTGCCGCTGTTTGGTGTACTACCTCGATGGCAAGCGGCTCAGTCAAGATCAAATCTAATGAGCCAGTACCACCAAGAAAGTCAAGGAATGGGGCCGTCAGGACTCACATTAATGGAAAGCAGAGTTCAAACGCCGAAAATCATGCCGGCGCCATTTAAAGCTCAAGCTAACTCGACAGAGGCAGTAATGAAGCAGCAAGGAGGTTCAGTACAGAGCAGAGGGATTAGTGCACATCAACGAAGATCTTGAGCTCTGAACCAGAGGTTTAAAGAGGCAAAGCATCATTTTGAAGACCCCGAGGATCGATATGGAGATCCTGAACATCAATAAGAGGTAATATCAAGGTTTACTTATCAGCAGAATCTTTTTTCATAAAGGACAGGTCTCCCATACAGTATTTATTATGCGTCGTGTCCCTGAAGGAGCTTTCCGCCCCAGCTACAGTTCAAAACAATCTAACTTCTATGAGGCAGACCTCTCAGCAGTTTCTCTCATTTTGTTCAAATCACCTGAAGTACTGCAGCCAAAGGTCAAATCATATCCGAAGCAGATCTCTATTGCACCGGGGAGATGACAAAGATTAAATATACAGCATATCAAGCGGAATGGGCCTCGGCCCTGCATTCATTGTTGTGTTTAAATGTAACATTTAAAATTCACCTACCTCCTCAGTCGGTCCTCTGTGTCTCTTCTGCTATAAAGCACATAAGGATATCATTGTAATGGGGATTGGTGCATTATCAGTGAATTGCAAGCATTTTTGTCCTGAGCCAAGTTCCCTGCGTAATGATTGTATGATAGGCTGAGAAATATGATGTATTCAAGCTGAATGTAAAAGCTTTGGGCAGTGATGTACCTAATTGGTATTGTGTTTAACATGATAAGCAGTTTTCATTGGATCCTGATCTACAGCAGTTGGTGATGTTTTCTCTCATCTCTGCGTTTATTTCCATTTCATTTCATGTTCTTCTGACTGGCATCTGAACGCATGACATAAGATTTACCCTTGTTATGTACCTTATGTCCCAGCTCTCTCAGTCTTTAATGTTTTCTGCTCATATGTGTATCTGAATATTGTTTTTTAATTGACTAAACCAGTGTAGTGGATGATTATTGCCTGCTCTCTGATGTGCAAGTTAATAGAATCAATGTTCAGATGTTTTTGTTAAGATTTAATTGAAAGAGGTTAGGAACATTGGGAGGTTTAGAAGCCTGTCTCTGCCTCTTCAAAACCTATCCCTTCCATATAAACCTTTTCAAGATCTCTTGTGCTGCCTATGGTTTTGTCCAAGCAGGCCTGGAGTTAAATGACCTCTGGCCTGATCTATAGACAGAATCAGATGGTTCTCCATCCTTCATTCTCATTCCTTAATGTTCCATCCCACCAATCAGTCTTTGAGATCCAAATGCTCTAGATGACTAGCCCAACTGAAGCGTACACATTGAACATAAGTAAATCCTTTCTTGACTCCATTGCCAAATGGCCTTAATGTTCTCTGAGTTATCTATCCTTGCCTAGCTTCCTTCTTTACCCATCCTTGTCTTATGGTGAAACCTTCCTTCCTGATTCTCTACAACCAAACTCAAACAATCAAACAAACAACCTTGAGCCTATAACTAGCCTAAGATCACAATTGAGAGCTTCAAAGACATATATCCTTTGATAATCATAGAGAGATCCCTCTCTGGACCTAGGAGGGCTAGATCCTAAGGTCTGAAAGTGGCTCTATGTTGTCTCATCTTTTGGTATTGCCAACCTTGCCAAAACATGGGAACCCCAACATAATGGCGACTCCGCTGGGGAATTTTTGAGTACTTTCATCTTGTTGCATCTCCAAGCCTCAGAAAACCTAGAACCTCTGTTTAGGCTGGCAGTAAAACACTTATCCTTCCTATTCCACTTACCTCTAGTGTGTTTTACCCCTTACTCTCAGACAGAGCCTGGTAAGGGCCAGGTAGCCTCCGGATCTCATCCTCTTTAGGAGGTGACACATCTGGTAAATGCCCTTCCAGTCCATCTCTGGTTAGAGTTTGCTGTGTTTTGTGGGATATTCCTGAAAGGGAATATTGCCTCATCACTGTGGTGGATAGTGTACCCCCTAGAAACGTCCTAAACCTTCCACCTAGCGACTCCATTGTTCCCAAACTAAAGACTCCACTGGTGATCAGTAGGCCTGCTGATTACCTTGGTTTCACATAAGACTCCACTGGGAGACCAGATTCAAAACATAATGAAGGTTCCACTGGGAGACCAGCCCTGAGACAACATCAACCACAACAGAAATAACAAGTAGGGTTAAGCTGCTTGGCTAAAATAACACTCTGGCTCACAGAATCATTCATACAAGAGCTTTCCCTGATCCAGACCCACCTGAAATAGTTGATAATCCTGAAAAAATCCTTAAAAGAACACCTGCAAGTAGTAGATCGACCATTTCCAGCAACATTCATAGAGCCAATTCTGCACCAGAAGATCTTGCAGCTCTATTAGACCCTTTCTTCGACCTAGACCTTCAAAACAGATTACCTAGAATTAGGTCATTCAGTGTTTCAGACCAGCCGGACCCTAGGGACAGTGAAACCCCTCCTTCCACACCACCTGATCTCCACTTTCTCCAAAACTTGGGGCTTTCTCACCCGAGATCTGCTCAACAGACTTCTGCTGGTCCAAACATCCCTGTCATCCAAATACCAGCTGCTCAAGCCAACCCTATACCTCATCAGAACATCATCATGGCAGCCTAGTATGCACCTCTAGTTTTACCTCAGCCTCTGCTGCCCTTACCAAATGATTATCAATCAAAAATCCCACACTTCCCTGCTAAAGAGCCTACAACAGCACAACAACATGTAGATAAAATGGAGGACTCTTTTGACTATATGGAAATTGATGATGAAACAATCAAAATGAGAATTTTTGCGCAAAGCTTGGGAGGTGAAGTAAAGAAATGGTTTAAAAACCTACCTGCTGGTAGTATCCAAGATCTCCCTGCTTTATACCAGACTTTCATCAACAAATGGGAAACTAGAGCAAACCCTCGCCAGCTCCTAGCAGAATACATGTCCCTTAAGAGAAACGTAGGAGAGAGTGTTCATGATTACACCACTAGATTCGACAGCGTTTACAATGCTCTTCCCCCACACATGAAACCTCCACAAGGTATGGCCCTTGCCAAATATCCTGATGGATTTGATGCTGACATGGCCTATGAGCTTAGAGATAAAGAGTACACCACCCTGGAGGATATGCAGAAAGGGGCATTAAACATAGAGGCAAATTTTATTGAGAAAAGGGCCAAACTGAGAGCTGAGAAGAGAGTAACATACAAGGATGACACTATAGCCTCCACTTCAGATCCAAATATTGACATATTGTCTAAGAATGTGGATAAGCTATACCAAATGATAGAAAAGATGGTTGTCACTCCAAATAGGAACCAAAATCAAAACTTTAGAAGAAACAACAACACTCCCAACAGACAGAAAGAGTCAGATCAAAAAATCATTCCCCCGTTTCAAAACTTTCTTGATGAGGATGAGGGAATCATTGAGGAGTCTGAAGGGAATACTATTAACATGTTTGAAACAGAGGACTCAATTCTGAACTGTGACTCAGAGGAAGATCAACCTTCATCTTCATATTGGGATGAGGAAAGATTAGAAACTGAAGAGTACAGACTTGGGTTCCAAAATGCCATGTTACAGGTCAGAGAGCAAGATGAGCTCAGGAGCAAAAAGAACCAAGACACTTCCAAAACCAAAACTCCCGAGGTTACCATCAAGAAAAGGCCTGAAAAATCTTCTAAAGTAACTGTTGTGAACAAAAATTCCATAGTCAAGAGTTCTGAGAGTAACAAAGAAAAGGACAACCAAAGCATGGAAAAACAGGGTCAAAAAACTAGTAGCACTAGCACCTCAGTTAGTGCTCCTGATAAAACTATTTCTACACATGTACACAATGAGAAAACACAAACTGATTCAACCACTAAAACAGTGGCAAATAAAACAGACTTAAGCGCTCCAAAGAGTCAGTTCACTTTCAATTTAGAAAGTGATATTGCAAAAATTAAAATCTCTGTACCATTATCTGAGCTGGCCTCTCAGGATGTATATAAAGTCCAAATTCTGAAAGCATTGAATTTAGGGGAAAACACTGATTCTGTAAACTTGAATGATGATTAGCCTGCCCTCTTGTTTGGTCTTAAGATTGAAGGTAAGTTTCAGGAAGGGGTAGTACCACCTTTCTATATTAGTCTCAACATTCATGATAAAATACTCCACAATGCAATGCATGATTCTGGAGCCTCACACAACCTGATGCCTAAGGTAGTTATGGAGAATTTAGGCCTCAAAATCACCAGACCCTATAAAGACTTGTATTCTTTTGACTCGAGTAGAGTAAAATGTCTTGGCCTGATCAAATACTTGTGTGTGAGTTTGACTCAAATTCCTGCGAAATGTATGGTCATGGATGTAGTGGTGGCAGACGTGCCACCCAAGTATGGCATGTTATTATCTAGATCATGGGGAGCCAAGCTGCAAGGCACCATGCAGATGGATGGCTCATATGCCACTATCCCTATATTTGGCCAATTAAGAAGACTATATAGAGAATCCCAAATGAAATTCCTAGTCAGCAGCCCCGAGAAACCTGAAAATTCACCATTATATTCTATACATACCGACCTTGACTCCTTCATCTTTTGTAACGATCAATCCTTAGAAGAGCCAGAGTCCCAGAATAGGTATACAAATGAGAACACCGAGCCTATGGACCTCCACATAATGGCCACTCTGGAAGAATATGACCAGGAAGACCATGGGCAGCACACTGAAAATGAAGAGGAAATCAGCAATGAAGCCTATAGGATCTGTGGTGGACCTCTCACTCCAAGTGAAATAGAAACAGAACAAGAACAGCAAGCTAACCACCTCACTGACATCCATGGCCTCTATGAACAACAAGATAGTTTACAACCTAGTACAGACCTCCCAACTCAACCTAATGGCGAACCCAGCTGTAAGGGAGAAAGTGAAGTGGAAGTAAACAAAGAACCCCTGTGGGAAATGAACTTTGATGGGTCCTGTACTAGACAAAGCGCTGGAGCAGGAGTGTGGCTGCGTAACACCGAAAATGACCACGTAGAGAGCCACACTGTCAATCTGCATTTCAAATGCACAAATAACATTGCAAAATATGAGGCTCTAATCTTGGGCTTAAATCTGTTGAAAAAATTAGGAGCCCGTAGGATAGTCGTGAGAGGAGACTCTGAGTTAGTGATCAAACAGATGAATGGTGAGTATTCGGAAAAACACCCCAGGCTTAGGGCATATAGGAATGATACTCTAGATTTGCTGAAAACATTCATTGAATATGATTTAGTATCCATTCCTAGGGGTCAAAACGCTATTGCAAATGGACTAGCCTGCCTAGCTAGCTCTTATCCTAAGGCCCCAGTTGACCAACAAATCATCATTTAGACTAAATTCAGGCCTGCAGTGCCAGACAATGAAAAATACTGGCAGGTCTTTGAAGGAGACAAACAGATTGAAGATTTCCTGATGGGCAGAAATGAGTTTGAATTTTCTGATTCAGACTCAAAATCTGATGACAGCTGCCCAAGTGAGGATTCCCCAGATGAACTAGAAACACCTTGTATTATAGAAATAAACTATTTTTCTAAAGAAACTGGGGATTCAGCCTTAAAACGTGAAAACGAAGATAGAGAAGAAATGGAGGTGCTGCGAGCCAAAGACAAGAACATACCAAGAGGCTTAGCACCCTTAGAGGACCTCTTTGATTTCGATGATGTTGCAAAAAAGCCCACAATAGAACATGCAGAATCAGATGTAGAAGAATGCAACATAGGCACTGAAGACAAACCCAAAATGATAAAACTGGCTAAGTCTATACCTGCAGACCTGAAGAAAAGATACATTGACTTGTTTAAGGAATTCATTGATGTGTTTGCATGGAGCTACGAAGACTTAAAGGCCTATGACACCAACATCATACAACACAAGATACCACTGAAGGAAAATCAGAAACCTTTCAGACAAAAACTTCGTAGGATTAATCCAAAACAATTGCCTGCAGTAGAGAAGGAAATTAAAAAGATGTATGAGGCATGCATAATTGTCCATGTAAGGTTTTCTTATTGGGTTTCAAACTTAGTGGCTGTAAGGAAGAAGACAGGGGAGATCAGACTATGCATAGATTTCAGAAACCTGAATAGAGCCTCCCTGAAAGACAACTACCCCTTGCCTAGAATGGAACATATCTTACAGAAGGTAGTGGGCTCTAAAAGAATCTCCCTGCTTGATGGTTTTTCAGGATACAACCAAGTTCTGGTACTCCCAGAAGATCAACTCAAAATAGCTTTCACCACTCCATGGGGCACCTTCATGTATGTGAAAATGCCTTTTGGATTGATGAATGTTGGAGCTACCTTCCAGAGAGCAATGGATATTGCTTTCTTAGAAGAGATTGGACACTTCATAGTTATCTACTTGGATGACTTAACTGTCTTTTCTAAAACAGAGGAAGAACACTTAAAACATCTGAGGAAATTTTTTGAAAAATGTAGAAGGTATGGTCTGTCCCTAAATCCTAAGAAGACTGTTTTCGGGCTGCAAGAAGGTAAGCTTCTTGGCCACATTATATCTAAGAAAGGGATTAGGATAGACCCCCAGAGAGTTGAGGGAATACTTTAAATCACACATCCAAGAAACATCAAGGAGCTACAGTCCTTCATTGGGAAGATCAATTTCCTTAGAAGATTTATCCCCAACCTTGCTGAGCATCTTAGGAAAATGACTGAAATGCTGAAGAAAGATGCTGGAATTAAGTGGACTGTTGAAGCCAAGAAATCTTTTGAGTCAGTAAAGCTTGCACTCACACAGGCCCCTATCCTTATCAGCCCTGACTTTTCAAAAGATTTTATGATCTTTTCATTTGCTTCCCCACACACAATAGCTGCAGTTTTGCTGCAGAAAAATTCAAAAGGTAATGAACATCCTATAGCTTTCTTCAATAAAGCCTTAAGAGATGCACCCTTAAAGTACAACATCATGGAAAAGCAGGCCTATGCCCTGATTAAGGCCTTAAAAGACTTTAGGGTGTACATTCTACATTCTCACACCATTTCCTATGTGCCAAATATAGTGGTCAAAGATATCTTGTCCCAAGACCCAGATGGGAAAAGGGGAAAATGGATTGCTACGATTTTAGAATATGACATTGAAATCAAACCCACCAAGCTGATCAAAGGTCAAGGCCTGGCCCAATTGATGGCTGAATCCAATTTACAGGCCCTTGATATCAACATGATGAATGCCCTGGATGAGCAGGAAGGATTGCCCCATCCAACTGTTGAGGAGCAGTTTCAGAACTCTCCTTGGTACACTGATATCCTTTACGTGCTCACACACCTCAATGCCCCTCCAGAACTGTCCAAAACAAAGGCCATATTCATAAAACTCAAAGCTAGAAATTACTGCATTATGAATGAGAGTCTATATTGGAAAAATCCAAATGGTCTTTTGCTGAAATGTTTGCCTGAAACTGAAGCTGAAAGAATCAAACAAGAATTCCATGCTGGGGAGTGTGGAGGCCACCTGAGTTGGAAGGCCACTACAAATAAGATACTCAGGGCTGGGTACTATTGGCCTACACTCTTTAGTGATGTTCATAAAATGGTCCTTACCTACCACAAATGCCAAATTTTTGAGGGCAAAAGAAAGCTCCTTCCCCTCCCTCTGCAACCTATCACCATAGAAGGTCCCTTCATGCAATGGGGCTTAGACTTCATTGGAGAAATCCACCCCTCTTCTTCTGGGAAACACAAATGGATCCTGACTGCTACTGATTACTTCACTAAGTGGATTGAAGCCATGCCCACTAGGAATGCCACTGATTCTGTCATCATTAGGTTCCTAGAAGACTTTATCTTATCTCGATTTGGCTGCCCAAAGAAAATAATCACTGACAATGCTACTGCTTTCGGATCCAAAAGAATGATTGATTTCTGTCACAGGTACGGAATTGCACTTGGACATTCAACTGCCTATTACCCCCAAGGTAATGGCCTAGTTGAATCATCAAATAAAAGCCTGGTTACAATCATTAAGAAGCTGTTGGAAGAGAACAAAAGGTCATGGCATAAAAAGCTGATACAAGCCTTGTGGGAAGACAGGCTCACTACAAAGAAATCCATTGGCATGTCACCTTTCCAGCTGGTTTATGGGACAGAAGCATTTTTTCCTACTAGCCTTGGGATACCAGTGGTAAAGCTTATCTAAGAAATCCAGTCAGAAGAGGGCAGCATGATAAGGAGAATTAATGAAACAATCCATCTTCAGCAAACAAGGGAGCAGGTTTATAACAGAGCTGTCAAAGTGCAGGAAAACATGAAGAGACAGTTTGACAAAAGAACGAAAGCAACAAATTTCAAAGTTGGGGACAAGGTCCTGAAGTGGGATTCAAGAAGAGAGGATAAAGGCAAACATGGAAAATTCGACAGCTTGTGGCAAGGTCCCTTCATCATTCAAGCCACTGTGGGTCCTAATGCGTTTTTCTTGCAAGAACTTGATGGTTCCGAGTTGTTTGGGGGTCCTGTCAATGGCAGGATGCTCAAACACTATTTCTGCTAATTCTCCATTTCCAGTTTCATTTCCATTGTATATACCGTTGCAAATTTTCATTTTCGGCAAAAAGAGAAGAAATTGTTCCAAAAAACAGAAGGGAAAGAGAGGTTCAGACATGCTCAAAACATGAACCTCTGAGGCAAAAGGATTGGCTCTAATAAACTCAAAATCTGAGCCAAAAGGAAGCAGAATAGCTGATCCAAACAAGCTCAAAATCTGGATCAGCAGAGGAAAGAAAATTAGCTCTAACATGCCTAAAATCAGAGCTGAAACAAAGAAAGAAGGATATTTTCAAAACTGCAGATTTCATGCCTTCACAGTTTTGTTGCAGTTTGCTACAAAGTTTTCACTCCAACAAGTCAGACAGTCTAATCCTGGCTTGGCTGTGTTTAAATTTCCTGTCTTAGAATGTAGGTGAAGAAACCTGTTGGACAGTTTAATCCCAACAGGTAGTAGTTTAGGTAGAGAATTGTATGACACCAACAGTCTAATCTGGCCTCATGGGGCAATAAGGGTAGAATTAGAATAGGTTTGTTTTTTTTTTTCAAAATAAAATGTAAAGGGTCTGCTAGTTCAAATGCACCCAAGGGAAAATTGTTAGAGCTCTAGTTTGGGTAGGTAGATTGGTTGGGAAAATGTTTCTGCTGATTTGTGTATCCAATATATTGTGGCAGCTAATCTAAAGAAAGAAGAAAGATGGCTTATAGCAGCAGGCATATGGCCTACACCAAGAGATCATTTTCTGAATTCTTGACTCCTTCAAGAAGAAGCCATCCCCATGTGGAGCCACTGTTAGCCCCCCTATGAAATTCTTGACAAGTCAGCTGGGGGCTAGATTGTTTTGAGCCTTCGAGGAATGCCTTTCCCCTGAAAACCCATCCTCCTTGAAGGCTCTCAATTGCTGTGCCTAATACAAATCCCCTCTGCTAGTAAATTGCTAAAAAGGGCCTATTATTCCCTCCTTTACCCCTGCAACATACATCAATTCCCCTTCTTTCCCTTTGTCTGAATTCCCTTTCTTTTACCCTCATTTAGCCTATTTTTATCCCCCCTTATCTCCCCTTCTATTTCCCTGTTTACCCCTTAAATCCCCCCAAAATCTCCTTAAGTCCTTCCCTTACTCTTTATTCCCCATTTTTCCCCTTATCGTTTCCCTTTAAACCCCTTAAAATCCATTAAAAGGGGAAAAAAAACCCACTTTCCGACCATGTAATAGGGCTTAGCCCCTTTCCCGCCAGCCCCTCAACCACTTCCCACACATGCCCGTGCACTGGGACCAAGCGCTTAAGTCCCGAGCGCTAATCGCAATCGGAGCATCGGGCGGGTGCAATTCCTTTGCATCAGTGAAAATCCCCGATGCGATCATTTTATCACACAAAGTCTCGCGACATGTTTTGATCTGTTGATCTGTCGTAAAGATCGATGGCAGAGCGCTAATCGTAGGCCCCCCGCCCATCACAATCGCAAAGTTCATGCACGCCCCCCCTATCGGCCCATCGCAATCACTTGCGATGCGATTAATCGCAGGCCCTTTCCACCGTCCTCCGATTGAACGTGAACCGTTGATCTGTCCCACCGATCCAATGGCCCTGCGCTAATCGCTCCATCGCAATCGCAAAACTCAATCGCATGCCTTCTTCTCCGAGCTCTGATTGCGATCTCCCGATTTAATCCTAGCCATCCATCCTCCCGCAGATCCGACGGTCATCGCACCCTCCGCCCGATCGCGATCGCATCCCCTTCTCTCCGCCTTCTGATTTCATCTCCGTCGTCCATCCTCCCGCAGATCGGACGGCCCAGCGCTAATCGCACCCGCTGCTCCGATTGCAATCACAAGTCCTTCCTCTCATCTCCCGATTAAATCTCCACCGTCCATCCCCCCCTCGATCCAACGGTTAGCGCTTTCCCCGCCTAATTGCAATCGGAACTTTCAATGTATGTCACCCCTGTCCCCCTCCGATTGCGATTGCCCGATTCAATCTCGGCCGTCCATTCTTTCCAGATCTGACGGTTCAGGTTTAATCGCCTTCCGCTCTGCCGCCCCTCTCCATCTCCCTCTGATTAAATGTGGACCGTCGATCTGATCCCAGATCCGATGGTTGGTGTCTAATCACAACACCCCTCTAATCGCAATCGGAACTTTTTGAATATGTGTTGCGATTGACGCTCACTCCAACCTCCGATTGCGATGATGCCGATTGGATCCTAGCCGTAGATCTTCCCCGAATCCGACGATTCTGATCTAATCGCCCTCTGCCTCTGCTAGGTCCCACTCTTACATTCATCTCCGTCGCATTTCATGCGTTTTGTTTGTTTTTTGTTCGTTTCACATATTGTTACGCCGCTCAATCTCCACCGTTGATTTTCATCTCCAGGCCTGAATCCAACAGTCTGCGCTGCATGTTATCACCAAACTCCATTGTTCATAAGGTTTCATCATTTCATTGCATTTTGTTACCATTATGGTAAAAGGCCATCGCTCCACCACCACCGCACTACCATTTCGTCCACCCTGCATTCATCACTCCGTCCACTGTTTTTTTTCATAAGTTCGCTGTGTTGCAGAGTTTCTAGGATGAGACCTGCCGCTGTTTGGTGTACTACCTCGATGGCGAGCGGCGCAGTCAGGATCAAATCTAATGAGCCAGTACCACCAGGAAAGTCAAGGAATGGGGCCGTCAGGACTCACATTAATGGAAAGCAGAGTTCAAACGCTGAAAATCATGCCGGTGCCATTTAAAGCTCAAGCTAACTCGACAGAGGCAGTAATGAAGCAGCAAGGAGGGTCAGTACAGAGCAGAGGGATTAGTGCACATCAACGAAGATCTTGAGCTCTGAACCAGAGATTTAAAGAGGCAAAGCATCATTTTGAAGACCCCGAGGATCGATCTGGAGATCCTGAACATAAATAAGAGGTAATATCAAGGTTTACTTATCAGCAGAATGTTTTTTCATAAAGGACAGGTCTCCCATACAGTCTTTATTATGCACCGTGTCCCTGAAGGAGCTTTCCGCCCCAGCTACAGTTCAAAACAATCTAACTTCTATGAGGTAGACCTCTCAGCAGTTTCTTTCATTTTGTTCAAATCACCTGGAGTACTGCAGCCAAAGGTCAAATCATATCCGAAGTAGATCTCTATTGCACCAGGAAGATGACAAAGATTAAATATACATCATATCAAGCGGAATGGGCCTCGGCCCTGCATTCATTGTTGTATTTAAATGTAACATTTAAAATTCACCTACCTCCTCAGTCGGTCCTCTGTGTCTCTTCTGCTATAAAGCACAGAAGGATATCATTGTAATGGGGGTTGGTGCATTATCAGTGAATTGCAAGCATTTTTGTCCTGAGCCAAGTTCCCTATGTAATGATTGTATGATAGGCTGAGAAATATGATGTATTCAGGCTGAATGTAAAAGCTTTGGGCAGTGATGTACCTGATTGGTATTGTGTTTAACATGATAAGCAGTTTTCATTGGATCCTGATCTACAGCATTTGGTGATGTTTTCTCTCATCTCCGCGTTTATTTCCATTTCATTTCATGTTCTTCTGACTGGCATCTGAACGCATGACATAACATTTACCCTTGTTAGGTACCTTATGTCCCAGCTCTCTCAGTCTTTAATGTTTTCTACTCATATGTGTATCTGAATATTGTTTTTTAATTGACTAAACCAGTGTAGTGGATGATTATTGCCTGCTCTCTGATGTGCAAGTTAATAGAATCAATGTTCAGATGTTTTTGTTAAGATTTAATTGAAAGAGGTTAGGAACATTGGGAGGTTTAAAGCCTGTCTCTGCCTCTTCACAGCCTACCCCTTCCATATAAACCTTTTCAATATCCCTTGTGTTGCCTATGGTTTTGTCCAAGCAGGCCTGGAGTTAAATGACCTCTGGCCTGATCTATAGACGGAATCAGATGGTTCTCCATCCTTCATTCTCATTCCTTAATGTTCCATCCCACCAATTAGTCTTTGAGATCCAAATGCTCTAGATGACTAGCCCAACTGAAGCTTACACATTGAACATAAGTAAATCCTTTCTTGACTCCATTGCCCAATGGCCTTGATGTTCCCTGAGTTATCTATCCTTGCCTAGCTTCCTTATTTACCCATCCTTGTCTCATGGTGAGACCTTCCCTCCTGATTCTCAACAACCAAACTCATACAATCAAACAAACAACCTTGAGCCTATAACTAGCCTAAGATCACAATTGAGAACTTCAAAGACATATATCCTTTGATAATCATAGAGAGATCCCTCTCTGGACCTAGGAGGGCTAGATCCTAAGGTCTGAAAGTGGTTCTATGTTGTCTCATCTTTTGGTATTGCCAACCTTGCCAAAACATGGGAACCCCCGACATAATGGCGAGTCATGGAGCAACAATATAGTAATGGACATGTGAGATGTCTCATCAGCATAATACAAACAAGCTCCCTTATGCCACATCATGTGAGAGTTATACTTTCTCCCAAACCCAAGTACATACATGAACATGAGATACATCCCCAAAAAAAAATACATGTAAAGACATGAGACATATCCCAAACAAGAGTAAATACATGGACATAAGATATAACATGTGATGTTCAAAATATCTCATCAACAACCAAATTAACCATGACTTTTTCTTTTTCATTCTTCCAGTGATGTATAAGGCATGAATCACAAAATTATGACTCCTTGAGTGGTAACCATACTCACCCAAGAGAAAACAGCGCAACAATTCTTCTTGCTACTGTTAGGGTCCCGTGATTTGGCCGATTGGCTAGCCAAATGACGATGTAACATCAAACCAAGCTTTGGAGCCCAAGGACCTAGCCTTCCTGGACTCAAAGAGGGCTCTCTCTATAAGTGCAAAAGATGTCGGTGTGTTTACTTGCGATGTTCTGATATTAGGCTAGTTATGAAGTGTGTTTTTTGGTTTTTTAGTTTTTAAGTTTGTGAGGGATGAAACTGATCGAATACATAAACTGGATAACAAGATGTAGATAAATTGGGCTATGGGGTCAAACAGGTCAAGGAAGCTATGAAGTGATGATGTAAAGCTGTTGTAGGGCCGATTTGATTCACAGTAGAAGGGATCTCTGGGCAAAATGGATTAAATGGACAGTAAGTTGGTGAAAGACAAGGGATTTCAAGTGCAAACTAGTTAATAGCATACATAAACATGTAATAGCAAGCCATTAATCATGCTAGGGATACTATAAGCTAATCAATACATAGAAATCAAACATTCCACCCATACATAGAGGTATATGACCCTCTAACTTCGGGAAAAGGCTATCAGACTTTGGGGAAAACACATGAGACAAACTAACAACTCATAAACTATGCCGGAACGCCTAAACATAGTCTCTAAGTCATTGGGCACTTGGACAAATAAGTTTTCATATTTTTAGGCAAAGGGCTAGATCGGGACTAGGCCTCCTTGGTTCAACAAAATGATCAACAAATCAGTCAAAGAGAAAGTTTTATGGACAGAACTATGGGCAGCTGATAGGTAGGTAGGGCAAACCATACATCCTACTCAACATACATGGAACTCATGAATAAAACTTAGCAACAATACCTTAGATTACTAAAGAGCAGCTAAGAATTCTTTAGCATAACTAAGGGAGAAGAAAACATCAAGCTATGAAGATTCAGGGATTTTGAGGTGCCTCCATGGGCATGTCTCAAAATCAATCTTTACTGATCTATAGCAGTAAGAAAATGAAATATGAGTGAAAACTAGAAGACAAAACAACATTAAGAAGCACTATACCATTCTACCATGTCAAGGAATCCATCAACAAGCCTTCAACATTCCTCAAAAGCATCCAAGAGGCAATCCAAACATCATAACTCAAGTGTATTTTTCAAAGCTCATATGACCAATGCATTAATTCTTCTCTCAAGTTCAGCCTCTGATTTACAATGAGAACCATGGGATAAATAGGCTTGAGGGAGGAAAACCTCATGGAGCAACTAGCTATCCCATTGGCCAAGTCAAAATATCTAAACTTGTCCTTGAGGCTTTGCAAAGCCCAAGGCACAAAATATCCCATAAAATATCTAAAAACTGCTAAAAACGGAAATTATATTGACTTTACATGATTTTCCCATGATAAAAATAGCCTAACGCACATTTGGGAAAAGCAGATTTTTGGAGTTCAAAAATTGCAAAAATACTTCATATTTATGCCTGAAAAAGGTCCCCTGATTTGCTGGATGCAAATGGAAGCCTTCCCGATGTCGAAATGAGGCTCATGATGGCTCGTTGGAAAGCTCTCTGTGTCTTCTTTTCAATGCAAGTGGAATCATCTCAATCTGATCTCTGAAAGTCCCTCAAAACTGTACCTGTGTGCAAAAACCCAGAAAATAGCAGACTGCTGATATGGCGGGCAGAATGTGCAAAATGAGGCTGTTTTTCGCCAATTTGAGGGGGCGAATGATCTTCAAATTCCCTGAAAATCGCTGGAGAGCTGCTCATGAAATTATGGAATCCATTGGTATCACCCTCCTCCCTTGACGACTCATCAAACTGAAATGGCGCATTTATGAGTTTTTGGCCAAAAACTCAAAAAATGCCAAAAAACAAAAAATTTTCGAAACGGGCCCAAAATTGGCATGCATGGCCTTCAAAGGTCCATAGAGACATGCTCCGAAGCTGAAGCCAAAATATCGAGGTCTGATGTGCTTTTTGCTTCTTTCCGTGCTAGGCGCCTCTCCTTCAATTTCTTCAATTTTTCTTGTGCCACCTTCAATTTGCGCCTGGCAAATTGATTTAGCTTCTGAAAGTGAAGAGTTCTCTTTCTCTGTAGCTCAAGATCCTTGTTTGCCTTCTCAAGCTTTGTTTCCAAATGCTGGTTGGCCCTCTCAAGCCATACTTCCTTGTTTTCCTCAATTTCCTGTTCAAAGAGGGCAGTGAGAGGAAAGGCATCGAACTGAGCTTGTTCTTCTGCTCTCTATTTCTCCAAGGCTTTTCTAAGCCCGATGGTCCTAGGCCTCTTTCGCCTAGGTTGGTCCTCTTCCTCTTCATCATCAAATTCGCCAATGAGCTCTTCAATTCTTACTTGTGCCTTTTCTGCCTCCTTTTTATACTTGATCGCCCTTGCCTCATGAATGACTGCGTGATACTTCATTTGTTTGTTTTCAACCTCCAAGAAATGGTTGAAATTCCTCGCCCTTTGAAGATCTTCTTGTAACACCTCAATTTTCCCTTCTTTGTGAATGAGGAGGTTTTCAAGGATGCGTGCCTCATTATCACTGTCATCGCTTGGGATAGGGATGACAGCTGATTTACCTCCATGCGTGGCACTTCCTCCAACTGCACCTTTGCCTTTGAAGGCCAATCTAGCGCTCTTTCTCCTTGGCAAGCTAGAAGTTGTCTTTTTGGGAAATTTCCTCTTTTTAGGAACAGTTTTGGTCACTGTCAAGGAGGCAGCTTCAGCTTGCTGTCCTTCCTCAACATCCTGTCCAGCTTGTGGCTCAAAAGATGCTTCAATTGTTTGTTCAACCTGCTGCTCTTCAAACTCTGTCTGTTGCTATTCTTCTTCCTGTTCTTGCTGCTGTTCATCAACCTCAAGTTGCTGTCCCTCTTCCTGAATTTGCTGCTGTTCATCAACCTCTAGCTGCTGTCCACTGATTTCCAACTGTTACTGTCCCTCAAAATCTGGCTGCTGCTGTCCCTCAAAATCTGGCTGCTGCTGCTCATCATCCTCCTTTTCTCCCTGTGGCTCACTGCCCTTTCCTTCTCCTTGTTTACTTGGCTGCCCAGTGATCATCTTGAAATTTTTAGGGGTAGGCCTACTAGATAAAGGCACTGGGCGATGGGCAGGCTGAGTAGGAGACACATGAACAGGAGGGACAGTGGCGAAATCGGCATGGGTAATGAATGAATCCCATGAAACCCCTTTCTTCTCCAGCTGGTGTAAGAAGATGATTTTGATCAAGGAATGGTGAAAGAGAGAAGGGATTTGCTGAGGTGGAGCTTTCTTTTGGACAGTGGCTGCCATTTTCTCTATGCTTTGGGACAAAAAGTATGGAAGGTTTAAATGCCTGCTCCTGGTAAAATGCATCAACAAGCGAACATGATAGGCAAAAATTTGGCTAAACCTCCCTTCACAAGTGAAATATCTCATTATGGCTTTCATCAGCGGAGCATAACTGTCAAGAAGGTAGGAGAAAGGGAAAATAGCAGTGATGGTTTCTCTATGTTCCAGCTTGATGAAAGGTTTATAATCCTCCAGATCAAGATGCGCTTGTTTAAACCACTTTTCACCATGATACGGGATCTTAGTAGCCTTGGATACATACCTTGGGGAGATTTTGAAGTCAAGACCTGCAAGCTGGAAGTGTTTGTCCTTGAATCTCAAAGCACACAAATGTGTAAGTGGTGAGAAACTCTTGACTTCTACTATCCTCTGACAGAAATCAAGACAGCCTACTTCATGGAAATTGAAAAGCACTAATGGGTGAGCATTGATTTCTTCTATGGAGATAGGCTCATATCTCTTATGTGGTCCGCCTTTGTGATCTTGTTTTGGAGGCATTCAGACTTTGAAACAAGCTTTGGAAGAGGCAAACTGCCTTCACTATATGAGAAATGCTCTGCTGGATTGAAACAGGCCACCAGACTGTTTGGACAGATATGGACACTGTGGTTTGGATGAAATGCAACAATGCTTCCTTGAATAAGCCCCCTCTACACTTCCTAAGAACAGTTCTTCAATTCTGGATACACTTCAGCTATGTCACCCTTTTAACAATGGGACCATGTGTAAGAAACTGTTTTGTAGATTCTCTGTGCACAGTCTTGAATAATCACCCCTCTTGTGACTTTGTTAGAGGCCAGCTTACACTTGTATTTGTGTCTTCAAAACCAAACTTCACAAATTAAAACCCTACTCTTCAGATCATTTACCTTGAAAAATACCTCTGTTAGCAGATTTCTGTGAAGACCACACAGTGGAAAGAAAGGAGAACTTTTGGTAAGGTGAAGTGTTAAGGAAAACACCTTTTACTTGTGACTTTTGAGAAGTCAATCACCACCTTTAAACCTCTGCCTTTGATGTCAAAATCCAACATTAACAACCTCTGTCTTTCACTATGCTTAACAACCTCTGTCTTTCACTATGTTGTTTACCCTTGAAAATCTCTGTCAACCAATTCTCAACATGATACAATATGGTTTCTAGGAAAGGCAGACTCAAGTTGGATGTTCAACCAATGCACAGTGGTTTTTAGGAAATATACTCTCTGTTTGTGAGTTTAAGAGATCAACATAATACCTACACCTCTGTTTTAATATCAAATGCAATCACCAAGCACTCTGACTTTTAGACAGTGGCCATTTTCACTTGTGAAGTTTTGAGAAACCAACACCACTTTGGTACCTCTGCCTTTAATATCAAAATCTAACCCTCAATAATCTCTGCTCCTCAGTGTACTGTGTACTTCTGGCTTCAAATGTTAAACTTGATCATCAACAACCGTGCCTTCTAGAACATGGCCTTATTTCACCCTCAAAATTACTCTGTTCAACAATCTTCAGAATGATACAATGTAGTGTAATGAACAAGCAAACTTAGTTTAGGTGTAAGATAAGTGCAACAGTGGTTTAGAGAACACACTCTCTGCTTCAGCCAAGAACTATTTTCAAATTTGTGAGTTTAAATAATCCATCAACACCTATATACCCCTGTTTCCAATATTAATTTCAAACCCTAACAAATCTGTTCTTCCGAAAAAAGGCCCCTATCCACCCTTAGAAACTCTCTGTCAACAATTCTTCACAATGATATAATACAGTGCAAGGGAGGAGCAGACTTAGCTTGGGTGAAAGAATCAGTGCAACAGTAGTTTAGACAATACATTCTATACCCCTGCCTCCAAGGTTTAAACTCTCATTAAAAACTTCGGCCTTTTTAAATTACCTCATCTCACTGTGTGGGAAAACTGCTTTTGTTTTTAGAAAAAATAGCAAGATCCGGGGTTTTCAAACATTTTTGTCACTTGTCAACACTTTGCAATCGATGGGATTTCATAAAAATACCTCGAACTTGATGGATGCTCGCTTGAAAGGCTGTAAGAAATCTTGGATAGCTTGGAAAAGTTGCGCGGCAACCTCTGGAGCAAAACCCGTCGCACAGGAGAAAGGTTGTCGGGTCGACTTGTCGTGCGGTCGGGCGGCCACCTACAGGCACGTCGCGCCCACCTACAGGCATGTCGCGCCGACGAAGAGGCCCCGTGTATTTTGTTGCCCAGGCACGTCGCGCCAAATCCCAGGCACGTCGCGCCGCCTCAGAGTGCAAATTTTTGAATTTTCGCCCAGTTTTCTTGCTTGTTTGATGCTGTGGAGGCACGGGATTTGATCCTAGTTTTTGAAAACGAATTTCCACTCTCACATCTCAACCTTATATCATTTTCAAAAGAACATTCTCAACGGTCATTCTTTTTTGAAGAAAAAATAGAACTTTGGTTTGGTTCCTTTTCGTGGAGTTTTTGTTTGAATAACCTTTGATTTTTTAACTTCGGTACATGCAAAACTTGCCTTGGAGAGTTGCCATACTTTTGACCATCTGCAGTTCACGGACTTTTAGCACCGGTGTTTAGGAGGAGGACCTCCAGCTTTGTTCTTTGGGAGACATCTCATCACCAACCTTTAAACCCTAAACAAATGTTTCCATAATCTTGTGGCTATTTTTGCCACTGTGTTTAATGGGACAGGTACAAGTTGCTGCATTTTCTTTTATGACCTGAAATGTTCTTCAAAGAGGGGCATTCTTACTATAATCCTCTGCTTGACAAATCACTATGCCACATCTCTGCCACTGCTTCTTCTATACTGTATCTTTGTGCTGAATCTGTCTTTTGGAATGATGACCATTGTGTCTGTTTTAGGATATATAAACAGTGATAATTCATCAAAACAAATTCCTTCTGCCTAATCATATATACCCATTTGCCTCCTCATTTGAAAAGACAAGCTTGTAAAATATGAAAACAGGGCTTTTTGGCACACAGTCTTTATTTTGTTCTGATCAGTGTATTAAACCCCTTTTTGTCAATAGCACCATTTCATGACTGAACTATGTTCATTGCTTCCCTCTCTTGGTGATTGTTAGCAAAGAAGGGCTATTTCATAATGCACCAAAAATATTTGAAAAACTGTAAACACCCCTTCTTGAAAGGCGCCTCTTTGGACCTTTGATATATGATATTGTTTTGCTGCTTGACCCTTTCCTCAAGGAGAAAGTCTTCTTTTTGATATCAGTGGCACACATATGTTCAATATTGTCTCTTTCCTACTGTAGGTATAGTCAGACAGATAGCTCTTTGAAACAGGAGTACCAAAATCTTTGCATCACCAGCACTAGCATTCATCTGTGAAATGACCTTTATTCATTTTTGGTAACCTTCCACTGCTTTCTTGTATCAATCAGTTTCAGCACCCTGCAGTAGCTTTGGCCCTCTACTCATGCATGGAGGAGGCTCTTCATCAGATAAGGTGTCCGGAGACTTTTTGACCACTAGGTTCGACACAGCCTTTTTCTGAATGTAGTGGTAAGAAAACCTCTTGACAAGCATCAGTCTTAGCATCTTCACTTGCAAGCATCATTGTGTGTCAGCAGAAAACCTAGCCAGAGTAATACTGTTTCCCTGTACTGTCCTAAGGCTGATTTTAGATATTTGGCTTGTTCTTCTCATGATTGATTACTTTGACAAATAGCCTTTGTGACTATGAAGGTTAGTGCTTTCTTGAAAAACCAAGACCTTTCTCCTGCTTGTGTAATGGCATTGGTTACCATCTGTTCTATTTGATTTTGAACAAAACAGGCCTCTTATGATTTGGATGTTTACTGATGACAGGTCCTTCTAGAGTTCAACAATCCATATGGTTTGTAAGTTTGAAATGAGCTCTCTTATCAGGCCAAACTTCCCTTTCCTTTGAGCTTATCATATTTCCACTATATTCCTGTTATGGTCATCAATTACATTCATGAAACCTGAAGATATTGTTTCATTGTTTCAGCAAAGACAAACTTGGACTTCTGCAACCTTCTGAGTCAACACTGGCCTGCGCCCTCTGCTTATGGATGAAGGAGGCGCCCTAACCCTCTGCTTGTAAATGAAGGAGGTTCTGGGCCTTGACAATTTACCATTTTGCTGAGACAGTGGCGACCCTTTCTTACTGTGATTTTCATGTTGGAAAGAGCTGTAAGGTCCTGATGAGTGACTTTTGTTTTGCAGCTTCATCTCAGGCTCATAATACGCTTAGAAGCAGCTGTTCCTCTAACTGTAAACTCAAACATTAACTCCATGAGATGAAATATATTTCCTGTCTTTGTAGAACCATAGATCACTGTGAAAAACCTAATAGTCAGCTTGAGATTGGATTTTATGCAGTGCTGAGATCTAGGGGGTATGAGTGGCGCGACTTAAGGCTGTTTGTCAACTTCTTTTGCAAATTAAGGGATCAGTCATGGTAGGTCTGCTGCAGATGGAGGCTTTTTTGGCTTTTTGATGATTGCCAAAGGTGAAATGTCCTAAACGCCACTTCCTAACATAGGGTAGACTTTTAAAACAGATGTGGATTTGCCTTTTAAGGCTGCTGGGCAGGTCAATAAGGCTGAAGCTAGATAGGATCATGATATGAGGTTTTTGATGTTGCCAGGGGTGGACTGAATAGGTAGAAAGGCGAAAAAAGTTTTGGGAGGGTTTTCTGGATGACATATTGACATAAGGAAATCAGTTTCTAGAAAACTCAGCTGAAGATATAGTCATCACTAACATGTAAAAAAATACTGATGGCTAACAAGTAAATTCTTAGTAACTTTTTCGTTTGAAAGGTAAATGCACTGGTTGGCTAAGGGCCCAGTCAAACCAACACGTTCTCCCTCCTTGTTGTTCTTGAAATTTATGTTTAAATGTCGAGTGTGATTTAATTTGAAGTATTTGAGTTTCTGTTTGAGTGGAAGTAGATCTGCTGCGTGAAGTAGTTAAGTTATTTTTGCACGGTTGATTTCTTTCCTTTGCTTGGTTCGAGCAGGAGGAGTTACCTACCCCAGTGCACATTGGTGTGCTATTCATTTTCTGCATGATCTGGTTTATTTCCTTTGCTTGGTTCATTCCTACACCAGTGCACGTTGGTGTGCTATTTATTTTATGCACATTGGTTTGGTTTCTCCCTGGTGCAAGAAGGAGAACTGTTCTCGCACCAGCACTAGATAATATAATGCAGCAAGCCTTTCTAGCTTACTTCCAACAACTTTCTTGCTTAAAGTCATATCTTAATTAAAAATAGTGTTTTCTTATTCTCTACAGATATCCAAATTTATTGATATATGATTTGGACATATCACACTGCAGTAATGAATCGTTGATTTTAAGGATCAAATGTTAAGGTGCAAGAAGCTCGGATTGAGTACAAGAACCAGTTTCTTGGTATTGGATCTGAGCGTTGCGGACTTGAGAAATTTCAAAGCCTTGCATGAAGAAAATCATTTTTAGTAAAGACATTACTTTACCCTTTCTGCATAAATCATTGATTCCTGCACTAGTGCAGGAAGACTGCACTAGTGCAAGATTGATTTTCGCAAGAAAGATATCTTTATATATGCAGGATTGAAGGGGCCCATTTGTTGGAAACTAATAAGGTGTCTTTGCTAAAGGAAATACATTCTTAGTAGCTAATCAATCTTTGGCTAGAGTGATTGCTCCTCTTTATTTCTGAATCTCTTTTCCAAGTACATTCCTTTTTGTTCTAGCCTCAGATTGTTTTGCTGGTTTGAGTTTCATCTTTCTTCTCTAAAGCTTGATTCTGCAATTCTTCTTTTCAAAAGTAGGAGTTGAGATTAGAAATATTCATATCATCTCTGGCATTTCCTGTGCTTCATCTCTAAGTTTACGAATCCCCCGAGTTGACAATTAAGTGTTGAGGATTTTTACTTAAGTGTAATTCCTGCATCCACAATGTTGAGGACAACACTTTTTTGAAGGAGAGGGACATGTTAGGTCCCTATAATATGTCATGAACCCTGATATCATGCAATTTTTTTTTTCAAATTACCTTCTTGGTTTGTATTGACCCATAATTTTATTTTATTATTAAAAATATTAAGGTCATGTTTAGCTATCCAAAATCTTCGTTCTATGAATATGTGTGACAGCTATCATGTGATAACTTTATATTTATTATCATTTAAAGAAACACATAAGTGTTTATAAATAAATATACCCTTAACACAGGTATGTCGACATTGCTTGCTTACATAACTCCTTAATCATTGAAAATTTGGGTAACATTCCCTATCATGGTATCCCTTTAAATATTGCAGCATAGTTCTTTTATTTCAAAATGATTAGGTGATTTACCTTGGCTAAATATATGACACGATTGTAGCTAAGGTTTTATTTAATTTTTCATTCATTGAACTTTGTGCCGAATGTAGGATTTTTTTTCCCATGTAAGCTTTACTCTTTCATAACTTAAGTATGTTACATTATACCATTCTTTGAGTAATTTTCCACCCTATTCCATTTCTTAACAACTATGTGCAGGTTATGGGTTCTTTATTACATCCTTGGTTAATAATATGCATGGTTAATTGGTCGAAGGATATGTTAGTTACCATGTGCTTTTAATATTGTGCCCCAGTTGTGCATACATCCTACGACCATGATCGATCATTGAGATCTGATGGTGGACACGAGATAGGGTTGTAATTTCCTAACCCTAACTTCAATTTTGTTGAGTTTTTTATTTTCATTTGGGGTTTCTTTTCTAGCAATGAAAGTGCAGCTCCCTGGTATACCTGTAAGGGTTCCTCTGCTCATTTACAGCTCCAATTCTTGCAAATAGATGGAAATTTTATGCTTCAACCTCTATGTCATATCTTCGTTACAAGTTAACCAGGTAATTTTAGGCATTTTCTTGTCTCATAGTCATATAATCCTTTATTTCTATTCTATATGTCTAGTTTCTCAGCCTTCTTTGCACTTTTACGTTGGCACTGAATCCATTGTCCGAATTTTGTGTTCTAACTCCACTTTCCATGTTATGAACTTTGAAGGGATTTCTTTTGATTTGTTCTGCATTGTTTTCATGTACTGGTCTACTCTTAGTTCTCCTAACAATGGCAAGTTACTATATCGAGGTCATTTTGAATATGTAATATTCCTAAATTTTCACATGATATTTGGAATATTAGAGTTCTTAATTTCCGTAAATAATTAAGTAAATAAGAGGGTGGAGGGACCCACAAACCCCAAAGATAAATAAAATCCACTTTTGATGTGTGTATGTGGATATTTTAGATCTAGATTTACATAATGGAGTAGTGGAGCAACTACTTAATGTGAAAGGAGTGGAGATCATGTCTCATTAATGAGAAATATCATGGGGGTTGAAGCAGTCAACTAAGATCTTGGAAGGAATCAAATGTAATATCATAGAGTAGTTATCATGAGAGGATGGAGGAAGTGGTGCATTAATGCACACATGATGGAGAGTGTGATAAGTACATTCACACATGATGGAGGTCATGAAGAGACAACACAATCAACATGGAGACATATTTCCACATGTGCAGCACAGTTATGAGGTGGGCCAAGGCATGAGAAGGTTCAGAAACTATATAATCAAGATGAAGGAAACATAGAAGGCATGTTTTATATTATTATTGATGTATGATATGTTTATATTTGGAATTTTCCTTTGACATTCCATGCTTTCTTTGGTTGTTTGGCTAAGATTGCAAGTGTTGTTTAGCACTGGGTGTTCCTGATCGGGAATCCCACCTCTTTCATTGAGTAGCTCTTGAAAGAGTATTGTTCTTCATTCATCATCAGGCATTGGTTCCATATTGATCCTACTTCATGCAGAACATCCATATTCAGAAATTGCACATTTCTGAAGATCAGTTTGAGAGGAGGAGGTTGTCCTCCAATATTTTAGTTGGGGAACTAGTGAACGATTCCTCCTATCACCTTGAGCTTCAAGAACAACCTTCCAGTGCTTCAAATCTGTATCAAGAATCAGGCCATCTATTATTCATCTCCCAGAAGTAGCAGTCCCATCAGGAATTGCACAGTCCATTCTTGTAGATCCAAGGGAGAAGGGAAGTTGTTAGCATTTCAGCTAGTAATCTAGTGGAGGACCATTCGTTCACATTTTATACATTATTTACATCATTTCTGAGATACATTGCATATATTAACAGTAGGCTATAAAGCCTCCTTCCTTTACAGTGCAATTTTATGAGCAGTTGTGTAGAAGCAGCTGAAATCTTCAGAGGAGGATTTAGGAGCTAAATCTTGAGCTTCTAGCTTGAGGATCTAGTGAAGGGATCAACCCTTCAATCTTAGAACTGATCTTGTGAAATATTGCAGTCATCTATTTTTCAGATCCAACTTCATATTTTCATGCCCAATAGTTTTATAATGAAACCCCAAGATTGACAGATTTGAGAAATTCTTTCTAGGTTATCTTGGGTTACCATCATAGAGCCCAGATCTAAAATCTTGGCATCATCAGAGCTCCATATTTCTGTAGATCTACATTTACATTTTTCGCTTGTACTGATGTATTCATTATCTACGAAAGGGATAGCGTAGTATTTTCTTCCAACAGCTCTCCAGTTATGCAATGCCTACTTTTGCATATTTTTAGGGTCATTCTAGGCCATCTCTTTGGCTAGATTACCTCATGTTTTGTACATTGTTGTAACTAAATATTCTCCTATGAATAAAATGGCTCGCTATTATGTCTATATCTGTGTTGATCATAAACTTACATGTAAATTTTCTGTGTTACAAATATAATGTTTTTGTATCAATGCATTATTCCATTTTGGGATATTGCAGTGGTATCACAGTGTGATCTTTGGCTCAGCTTGTGGACATTATTGAAAACATATGAAAAGAAGATAGTAGAGATTTAATATGGAGGGATTAAGTTTTTCCTCCACTTCCTTTAGATCTATGAAGGATCTCTCTAAGGAGATCAATGAAACAAGAAGAGAAAGGAAAATATAAACGTCAATAAGGTTTCAAGATGAAGAAGGTCCTAGTACTTCCTTTCAGCATCAAAGAAGACCGGAGAAGCAAAAAGCTTCACATTATTCCACTAGATCCACTTTCTTTAAGAAAGAGGACATGTATGACTATGATGAAGGCTTGGGGCATGATACCCTAAGTGAATATCTGTCTGAATACAAGTCACATCCTAGAGAATTGAAGGAGAATCTCTCTCTCCAATAGTTTCTACAACTCAAAGAAGAGAGGAGATCTAGAGGCAGCAATAGAAGAAATAGGCATAGATTCTTCTTGCCTACATTTGATGGATCTTCCACAAGCACATTGAGGGCTTGGAGGGAAGAATTATTTACATTATTTCTGAAATATCATATATCATAAAGAGAGTTTGTGGAGTTTGCAACACTGCACCTAGAGGGTGAAGAAATAAATTGGTGGTTCAGTCACTTGTCACACATTGAAGTGTTTGCTTATGCATATTTTATGCAAATACTAAAGAATAGATATGGTAGAAAGAAACCAAAGACATCCCACATAGTGACATCTCCCATCATCAAGGAGATAGTGCATGAAGATTCAAGAGAAGATGTTCTCATTATCACTCAAGAGGAGCCTATACTACCACTAGCTGCAGATGTGCTCACATCAAGAGGAGGATCATTTGCATCTTGGAAAAATGGTCTTGAGTTCTTGAAATTTGGAGCCCATGCATGATTTATGAGATGCATGATGAGGAGGATACAGATAACAACATTGGTACACTTGCAGAAGTGTAGCTATCATCACTACCAGCAATTGGAGAGACAATTGTTCCCATTGGAGGAACTCTTGTGGTATTGCAAGAGGTTTCCACACATCAGTTGATCCAAGGTATGAAACCTATTTCATCTCATATTGTTTCAGTACCTCTTATTGAAACTTATGGGGACATGCCATCAAGGCCAATGCATAACCAAGAACATGTTGATTTGGAGCAGCATCATATCACTACGCAGAGGACCGTTGATCTAATCAAGGAAGAGATGAAGAACCATCCTAGTTTGTCATGGATGAACTACATTTAACCCTTTGAGTTGAAATGTGGGATTTTAGAAAATGGGATGAGTATGATCCTATGTACAATGGATGACTATGAGACCAGCATTGTGCCTTGCTTTGAGACAACACATGTATCACCTTGCAGATCTACAACACTATTAATGAGCAGAAATGAGAATAAGAGGACCCATTCCTTATGGGAGTAATCATATGGAAGCTTCATTCATGAAGAAATGGAGGAAAATATGACAGATGGTAGACTTCTTGAGATGAGTAATATTTTCTCCTTTCTAGATGACACTTTCTTAATGAGCATCTCACAACTCAAAGAGAAACTTATACCTGCAGCAGATCCAGAACCTTATTGGTTTTGGAGAGCCATTGATGAGAAGAAGATATCATGGAGAGATCTCATTGGAGGTGAACTTCAACATATCATGGAATGAAAATTTCTTCATCATTTTGAGGTGTATGGTATTATACAATGGGAAGATACCATGTTTTTGTAGAATGAGATCCATCATCCTCATTGGGATGAATGGTTGATTATGTGGAGCAAGGGGTTTCCAAACTACTTGCAGATCTATGATACAGGGTAACAAGAAGTATGGTTGCATTGATTTCTCTTGGGTGAGTATTGTTACCACCCAATGGATCATATTTTTCTAACTCATGCCTTACACATCACTGGAAGAATGTGGAAGAAAAAGGCATGGTTACTTTGGTTGTGGATGAGAGAGTTTCGAAATCACATGATATATCTTATGTCCTTGTATTTACTCTTGTTTGGGATATGTCTCATGTATTTACATGTATTTATGTTTGGGATGTATCTCATTTTCATGTATGTACTTTGGTTTGGGAGAAAGTATAACTCTCACATGATGTGGCATAAGGGAGCTTGTTTGTACTATCTTGATGAGACATCTCACATGTCCATTACTATATTGTTGCTCCATGACTTGCATCATGATGATGTAAGGAGGCAGCAAAAATCCTTGTTTCTATGGTTACTTTTGCGAGAGTATGGACTAATTTATTCCCATACATTGCATGAAATTGTTGGAGGATGGAAAAATGAGGCCTTAAAATGTTGGCTTCTGTTGGGGAATTATGGTAATTTTACATGGTATGATGATGATGTGATGGGGAAACAAGATGGCTTATTAAGGTGGCTTCTCTTGAGAGAATATGGCCACTACATTTGGTACAATAATGATGAGGTGTGGCAACAAGAGGCATTGTTGTGGTGGCTTCTGTTGAGAGAGTATGGCTCTCATATTCTCATTGATGTTAATTTGGCATGGAAACAAGAAGCATTGTTGCGGTGGCTTCTTTTGAGAGAGTATGACTCTCTTACTTGTTTTCATGATGATCTAGAATGGTAGCATAAGGCTTTTCTGCGTTGGTTGTTGTTGGGAGAATATTTTTTGACATTTTTAATGTTCATCCATATGTCTCTACTTCTTTTTTTTCACTATGTTTATGTGATGTTTGATTCCTACATGTCCAACAGTGCTAATGATGTGAGCATTTATAGATGCAATCTACTCTATGTATCATGGATTGGAGATATATTTCATGAGTTGGGACTTTCCACTTTGGGAATGAACCACTTCCTCTTATGTATCTCATGTGTAGAGGAGATATTTGGTCATCATATGGTTGCCACTTGGAGATTCATTAATGAGGATGGGTATCTAACTTTTCAGTTGAAGACCATTCTAGAAATTCTAGAGAGGCAACTTTAGAGATAGACATGCATGACACATTGTGATAGATGGGAAGTCCTTCCACATGAGGATTCCATTTAGAGGGAGCATGGATACTGTAGAATCCACTTCTGCGGTTTCTTGAGGACAAGCAATTTTTTTCTGCGGAGGACTATAATATTCCTAAATTTTCACATGATATTTGGAATATTAGAGTTCTTAATTTCCATAATTAATTAAGTAAATAAGAGGGTGGAGGGACCCAAGAACCCCAAAGATAAATAAAATCCACTTTTGATGTGTATATGTGGATATTTCAGATCTAGATATACATAATGGAGTAGTGGAGCAACTACTTAATGTGAAAGGAGTGGAGATCATGTCTCATTAATGAGAAAGATCATGGGGGTTGAAGCAGTCAATTAAGATCTTGGAAGGAATAAAATGTAATATCATAGAGCAGTTATGATGAGATGATGGAGGAAGTGGTGCATTAATGCACACATGATGGAGAGTGTGATAAGTACATTCACACATGATGGAGGTCATGAAGAGACAACACGGTCAACATGGAGACATATGTCCACATGTACAACATAATTATTAGGTGGGACAAGGCATGAGAAAATTCACAAACTATATAATGAAGATGAAGGTATCATAGAAAGCGTGTTTTATATTATTATTGATGTATGATTTCTTTACATCTAGAATTGTCCTTTGACATTCCATGCTTTCTTTGGCTATTTAGCTAAGATTGCGAGTAATGTTTAGCACTGGGTGTTCCTCATCAGGAATCCCACCTCTTTCATTGATTAGCTCATGAAAGAGTATTTTCCTTCATTAATCATCAGAAATTGGTGCCATATTAATCCTAATTCTTGCACAACATCCATATTCAGAAATTGCACATTTTCGAAGATCAGTTTGAGAGGAGGAGGTTGTCCTTCAATATTTCAGTTAGGGAGCCGGTAAAGGATTCCTCCTATCACCTTGAGCTTCAAGATAAGCCTTCCAGTGCTTCAGATCTATATCGGGAATAAAGAAATCTATAATTCATCTCCCTGCAACAGAAATCCCATCAGGAATTGCGCAGTCCATTCTTGTAAATCCAAGGGAGAAGGGAAGTTGCTAGCATTTCAGCTAGTAATCCAGTGGATGATCATTCTTTCACATTGTATACATTATTTCCATCATTTATGAGCTACATTTCATATGTTATTAGCAGGCTAGAGAGCCTCTTACCTTTATAATGCAGTTTTTATGAGCATTTGTGTAGCAACAGCTGAAATATTCAGAGGAATATTGAGGAGCTAGATCTTGAGCTTATAGCTGGAGGATATAGTGAAGGGATTAGCCATTCAAGATTAGATTTTATCTTGTGACATATTGCAGTCATCTATTTTTCAGATCCAGCTTCAGATCTGCATACCCAGCAGTTTTATAGTGAAACCCCAAGAAGGTGATTCTCTTATATTGATAGATCTGAGAAATCCTTTCCATGTTATCTTGGGTTATCATCATAGAGCCCAGATCTAGAATCTTGGCATCATCAGAGCTCCAGATTTCCGTAGATATGCATTTCCCTTTTCATCGTACAATTATATATTCATTATCTACTGAAGGGAAAACGCGATATTTTCTTCCAACAGCTCTCCAGTTACGCAGTGCCTACTTTGGCATCTTTTTAGGGTCATTCTAGGCCATCTCTTTGGCTAGATTACCTCATATTTTTTACATTGTTGTAAATGAATCTTATCCTATGAATAAAATGGCTCATCTATTCTTTCTATATCTGTGTTGATCATAAACTTAGATGTACATTTTCCGTGTTACAAATATTATTTTTGTGTATCAATGTATTATTCCATTTTGGGATATTACAGAATAAGGGTAAACCCTTGTTCTATTTTGAGAGTACCTCTTCTTAATAAATATCAATTATACTTGCAAGCATGTTAGTTATTCGGAGGAATATTATGGCTAATATATGGACTATACTCTTTATCGTGCTATGAAATTTCCTTAGGGTTGCAAGACCCTACTCGATCATCTTAGGGTTATAAACCAAACTTAACATCATAATATTGTATTTGTTTTATACATAAATGTATTTTACTTGTTTATTTCGGTTTACAGTATATGTTGTTATTTTTCCTTTCTGTTAGGTATATGTTTCTCCGGCTTAAAAAAAAAAATCCTTTAGCAACCTCATTCAAGTAATGTTCTATTTCCTCTCTCCATTTATTTCTACTACAATTAATTTTTGGTCATTCTCCTTATAAATTCTCCTACTCTTGACATGCATAAGGTCGAAGCTAAAACATCATCTCTCTCATCAACATGTATACTATTTATGGTTGGTCATCCTTGTTTAGTTTTCTTTTTCATTTTTTCCACTAGAGGTTCCTAATCTTGACTTATCGCCTCTAATTTTCATGTATGGATTTCTTTTTTACTAGAGAAAAAGTTATAATCACCTCGATTTAAAATCTTGTTTCTTTCAACTCTTTGACTTCTCTACATCTATCTCTAGGTTGGCCTATCCTAATTTTCCCACTTCGATATGCATATGCTGAGACCCATGATTTGGAGCCTCAGAATTTCTTAACACAATAATTTCTTCATTTTATTTTGTTTTTATGGTTTCAACCCTATTAGGGTTAGGAAAAACATTTTTAGCACCATAATAATAATTTTGTTATCAATGGTTGCTATGACCTCGCCTTAATGAGGAGAGTCTGAAAAATAATGTATTAATGACTATGTTTTTCGACATATTTAATCTATTCATGTTGTGCCCGTCAAGTTCCATTACTTTTTTTTATACTATAGTTCACCTTATATCTATATAAATTGTTCATAACACCAATCTAGCTCTAATGGAAAATTATTTTTGGTGAATTTTCAATCTAGTTTGCAAAAATTTCAACATCTAGGTCATGCATGTATGATTTCAGTGTTAGCTATTTCATTAAAGTGTTTATCATGCATCATAGTTGTGTACCTATCCGGGACTACTTATATTATGATATAGAATGAAGCTAATTTGATTAATCTTCCCCCTACTAATGGTCCAATATATGCTTTATGGTCTTCTTTTTGTCCTTTTTTTAATGGTTTTTTCTTGGGGTTTTCGATTATATATTGTTTCAAATGGTTATAAAAGACCTCTTGGTTTAGACCCTTTGTAGCGACCACTCTCACAACAACTAATATTAACAATAGTGCTAGATTATGACCAGACTAGGTTGAGTCTAAGCCATCTGGTAATGTTAGCACATGTATGATCTTATAGTCATTTATTTAATTGTTTATGACTTCTTTTAAAATGATTGTATTGTAGCATATAGAATACTAAAGATGTTAATGTGAATTTCGTTATGGTTTTATCTGGTTGCACCCAACTTTGGTTGTGATGTTTTCAACTTCAATGAATGTATCCATAAAATCCTATATCGATTAAACACCACAAGTCTATCTAAATTTTCTCTTTCCTGCTCTGTATATTTTTTTTCACGTTAGATTGGTAGCTCAAAAATATAAACTCAACAAAATGAAGATAGATTTCTATAGAGGAATCTTAAAAACTGTCAAGTTGAATTCCACTAACACTAGTGACCATTGCTTATCCATTCATCGTATAATATGAAAGACTTGGAATGTTGTTATTATTCTTCAATTATTTTTCCTCCCTATATATATACACACTAAAGTTTAAAGTTATTCTCATGCATACGTCGTGCTCATTGAAAGATATATCTATTACTTATATTCCATACCCAAGTGGTTTTCTTAATTAATTTTAGAAACTAACAAGAAATCACTCTAACTTGGTTAGAAAACTTGCCTTGGTTCTTTTTATTTCTAGAATTAATATGCTTAGTTTATGTCATGATAGTTCCTCTCTCTAATTAAATCCTACGTTCATTTTATATTTTTCCAGAACCATATATATATATATAGTTGTATGCCATTAAAGAAAATATTCCACTCTTCCCGCTAGTCTTACAACTACAAATCTAATTGGAATTTCCAAGACTAACAAGGAATAAGAACAACCTCATGCGTAGCTGTGAGATATTATCTTTAATATTCTTCACTAACAATTCTATATTCCCATACTGAGTTAAATAATTCTCTTAGCAAATCAAATTCATACAAAGAAGGATGTTCTAATCGAGCATACACGGTACAAATTTCCTTAATTCTACTGTTATATATATATAGTACTAAATTTGTAATTTTCTCGAGGTGTCCCTTGTGATATTTTATGAATAATTTATTCGAATTACTAGTACTACCATAGGCACACCACATATAAACAATAAATAAATGACTAATTTTTCAGGCATTCAAAAAGAGAAGTGCAGACATTTACGAATAATAAATTAACAGATAAAAAAAAAAATTGATACCATTATGCACAATGGAAATTAGATAGTAGTGTATGCCATCATTGACCATTGATAATTCATTATAAATCACAAAATGTAAACAGATGTCTAACCTTAATCACTACTGGAAAACATTCATGAACAGTCAGTTCCCCTCAAGCTAAGATCTTCTTTCCTTCCAAAATCAATCATATCTATTGATTCTTAAGTGGTTCTTTTATAAATTTTTCCCAACAGATTTTTAGCAGCGTCGTGCTTTAAGGTATGCTAGCATTTTTCCTAGGCCTTTTTGTTTTAGTTTTTTTTCTTCGAAAAATATAATTTTCTTTTAGCACACTTTTCTCTCCCACAATTCTTTATTCAACTCCACTTAGTATTTCTCTCCAGCTAAGTGATTAAAATAATATTTCTCTCCTATTATGTTAATTTAATTTCTTTTATTTTTCTCCTAGGCATTTTTAGGAGAATTTTAGGGAAGGTCCATCATGTGGACTTGACGACCTCAATTTTTCTAAGTTGGAACGATGTATTCTAAATTCTATTACTATTTCCCAAATATTTCCAAGCAATTCATTTATTAATTCAAAGAATAATAAATTTAATTAAATCATCACATAAGTCTCATCATGGCTTCCATCAAAATTAAACCCAATAATAATTGAATGTCTAAAAACGGTAAATATTTAAAAAATTGAGCCATAGAAGTGTTACATATTCCCCCCATTTTAATAAACACCATCCTTAGTGTTTCCTCAATTGCATGTTTTCATAATATGGGAAGGAAATACCTAGTGCATTTCTTCTTTCAATTCTACAACAACCTCTTTATTAATAAAGAGCCTTCACTTTACTTTATTCTACCTGATGGCTCAGTTCCAAAGTAAAACATACTCTTAATTTCATTTCATGCGCATTCCCTAGAATATTTTCATACATGCTAAATAGGTGTTTTCTATTTTCATTCATGCATTCCACCAAAGGATCATCCACTTGCATTCAACAAAGCTATCAACATACACCCAACAAGGTTAGCAACATCAATATTGCATCACTTGATACAATAGGTCCTTTGGTACATTTATTTACCACTATAGTGTTGACATGGGCATAGTTTAATATAAAATTGAAAACATAGAATTTCCAATTTCCTTACATATAGGCAATAAAAATAAAAAAAATACTTGCAATGTTCTCTCTTATGTTGTTTTTTTGATACCACTGTATCAATATGAGTTTGTTTCACTTACTTAAGTTGTTATATTATTGTAAATTTTGATCCAAAGTGGAAATCGTCGAGTTCATCCTACTGGTTTACCACATGTTTCCAATCTTTTTCGTAATCCCACAAGGTATGCATAAACAAAAATATAGAATTCAAAATACCAGCATGGATCATTAAAGTGTATTTTGACATACTGAAGTTTCATGGTCAATACAACAACATGTAACTTCAAAGACCTACAAATGCCTCTATATATAACCATTAAGTCTTTTCCCTTTGCATTTTTATATTCATAGGTTGTCTTAACACCCAATAGGTTAGTGTACTTGTTTTCATTAATTCTATACATTTTCAGACACACACTCACATGTGTATATATGTTAAAATAGTTTATCAACTAGAAACAATTAAGTTTAGGGATTTTCCTTCATAGAAATTTAAGAAAACATTCTTCTTACAATGTTAATCTACTCCAGGAACTTTTATGGGCATTCCTAGCTTATCTAGTGACACCCTTGTAACCAACCACTTTTTTTTTCTCATTCTTGGTTCAATAAAATCTAATTTGTTGAAACAACAACACTGATCTCTAATCCAATAAAATTTTGGGACCATTTAATTATTGAAATTGATGCCAATCTAGGATTTTGTTGCCTTTTTTTAGGGTCTAATTCAATGTTTCTTACAGAATTACATGTTTTTCCTCTTGATTTTAGCTTTTGGTCCCAATTTACCCTTACTCATTTTTGTATAAGGTTGATGATTTCTGGATCTTTTATGCTCTGTTTTTTTTAGTGCGTTCATGTTCTTCTAGCTTCATGGCAAATTAAAATCCCACTATTACTACTATTTTCATCTTAATAGTCTCTAATTATTCTATATACTTTTTTATTTCTATGTTTTATCTTTCCTTTAAGCACAATTTATAGTGGCATTCTATTATGCCTCATGATTTTATCACTTACTTAGTAGGTTCTTCCCATCTTTGACTATCCCATTTCCTATGGTATCATTTTTCCAACCAACCTCTTGGTTACTATTTCTTTCCTCATATCTTTTTGGAGACCATTTAATCCTTCCAGTTTACTAATCAATAATTTATTTCCTTTATTTTATTTTATTTTATTTTAGGACCATTGCAATTTAAAATTTCTAGTCCACAAGGGAATTAATTCCGGCAAGGTAGGTTGTTAGCATCCATTTTCTTAATAGAAATGTTTCAATTGTGCCATTGTAAATATTAGTTATGTTCAAAAAGACCCCTTTTGAATTACCTATTATATTTTGCTACACCCTGCAGTTCTATTGGGGTTTATATACCTTCTATTTCATGTATGCGTGTCCTTCTCTTAGTTCCTAGAGTTAAAACCTTTCTTATACAATTTCATAAAAAAAAAAAAAAATGTCCATTTGTTCATAAGAACACTTTGTATTCTTGATTCATAATTTAAGTTCTTGCATTTTTATTGTATTATTTATTCATAATGTAAGCTCTTGTACCACTTACATCGGCTTATTATCCTATAAGGCTTACCCAAGTCTTTTGTAACAAGAAAGTATGTTGAGTTTCCTTCACACTATATCTGTTTCTCAAATATAATAATAGTTCATATCATTTTTATATGTAAGTATGCCTCTTACTTTTCATACAATTATAAGTATGTATTTAGTTATTTTTATTCTTTCCAGCATTCCATGTCGTTATGTGTTTAATTATATCCTTAATAAATTAAACATATTTTTATTGATTTTGTTATCAGAGTACTACACTCCTCCCTATATATGTTTAAAATTAATCACTTCCTATGATTCGTAACAACTATTTCTTCAACATCTATTTTATTCTTATTGCTGTGACACTACATTTTTCCATCCGTACTCCATATTTTAAGGTTCACCCTCAAATAAGGAATGAAAACGCTGATATTTACGCTTACTTTATTGTACATGTGAGTTCTACATCCTATCCAATAGTCGTCGTTACTAGACTTAGGTCACCAGTTACATCACTACCCAGTATTATCCTATCCAGGACTTAGTATTGTCACATCTGTGTCTAAAATTTGATTTTCAAGGCAATGTATCCTTTACATAGTTTTCTATGTAATTTTTTTTTTTTCCTCATCACTCCTATGTTTCTTTCGACAATTGTCTCTACCCCATATAATATTCTATTACATATTTTATTTATATAGATTTTGAATTTAACATATAAGAGATCATCTTTCTAAGATGATTCATTCTGTGTAAGGCATCATATCTCCCTTTTACTTTAGATAGAGAAATCTACTATAGCAGAAATTTTAATATAATAGTACACCTTAAAGCTCTTCCAACTTATATACTAACAGGCACTTCAACTTGTAACAATGGATTTTATTCCCCTTTCCCAGTATTGTGTTTGTAAAATTTACTACTTACTATTTATAGCAACCCAATTTAAAGTTGAGGATTACTTTATTTTGTAGTCTAGTATTACTCACTTATATTACTTTAAGCTTATAGTATTTGACACTAGAAACAAGTGTCAAATCCTTAGACAAGCTCAATACACTCATTACGTCTCTCATGATAGTAATTTTTTTCCTAAGCAAATAATTATGAGTACTTGTTTTCCTATTCATCCTTGGTATAGTTATCAAATTAACAAGATACATTTCTCATGTGGTCATAGAAATCCACTGCGCATGCCAGATCCATGAGTCTCGTCCCATTTCTCTAATCTATTTAATTGCGCAATGTTTTCACTACCAATATTTTATCAATTTCTTTTATTTTCTACATCTCATCTTAGTTGTAGCGATAACTAGTATCATATTAGTGACATCTCTCTTCCCCAAGCTAATCATGAATTATTTTACTACTAATTAGTTCCAATTTTTAAATCCTTTACACATAGGTGTACTATAGCAACACTATTTCTTGTCATACAACTGTGGGTTGTCCTATAGGCCTCAACATTAAACCTGCAACTCTCCTGCCATATGTCACGAACCCCAATATCATGTAATTTTTAATTTTTTAAATTACCTTCTTTGTTTGTATTTACCCATAATTTTATTGTACTGGTAAAAATATTATTAAGGTCATGTTTAGCTATCCAGAATATTCGTTCTACGACTATATGTGACAATTATCATGTCATAACTTCAGATTTCTTATCTTTTAGAGGAACACGTAAGTTTCTATAATTAAATATACCCTTAACACACATATATCGGCATTTCGTTCTTACATAACTCCTTAAGAATCGAAAATTTGGTTTAAATCCCCCTTCCATGGCATCCCTTTAAATTTTGTATCGTAGTTCCTTTATTTCAAAATGATTAGGTGATTTACTTTGGCTATATATGTGACACAACTATGGCTAAGGTTTTATTTAATTTTTTTCATTGAACTTTGTGTTGAATGTAGGATGTATTTTCCCATGTAAACTTCATTCTTTCATAATTTAAATATGTTACATTATACCATTCTTTGTGTAATTCTCCACCCTGATCGATTTATTGCCAATTATGCGAAGTTATGGGTTATTTATTACATCCTTGGATAATAATACACATGGTTAATTGGTCAAAGGTTATGTGAGTTATCATGTAATTTTAACATTGCACCCTAGTTGTGCGCACTTCCTAATTTTAAAGGATCGATTATTGAGATACGATAGTGGATACGAGATAGGGTTGTAATTTTCTAACCGTAACTTCTATTTTTTATGAATTTTGTATTTTCATTTGGGTTTTTTTTTTTTCTATCAACCAAAGTGCATCTCGCATCTCCCCTGGTATAAGTGTAAGGGTTCCTCTGCTCATTTGCAACTCCAATTCTTGCAGTTGTATTGAAAGTTTCCTCTTTGGTCTCTATGTCGTACCATCGTTACAAGTTACTCAGGCAATTTTAGGCAATGTCATGTATCCTAGTCTTATAATCCTTTATTGGTCTTCTATATGTCTAGTTTCTCACCCTTCTCTACACTTTTACATTAGTGCTGAACCCATTGTCTGAATTTTTTGTTCTCACTCAACTTGTGAGGTTATGAACTTTGAAGAGATTTCTTCCCATTTTTTTTGAATCATTTTCAAGTATTGGTCTACTCTATTTCTCCTAACAGTGGTGAGTTACTCTATCGAGGTCATGTAGAAGAAAGGTAAACCCTTGCTTGATTTTGAGAGTAGCTTTATTTAATAACTATCAATTATACTTGCAAGGATGTTAGCCATTTAGAGGAAGAGTATGGTTGATTAATGTACTATACTCTTTGTTGTGTTATGAAAAAGTTCTTAGGCTTTCAAGACCCTACTCGATTATCTCAAGGTTATAACCTAGACTTAACATCATAATATATATATGTATGTGATATCAATGTATTTTACTGGGTTATTTTGGTTTACATAATGTGTTGTTAGTTTTCCATTCTGCTAGGTATATGTTT
The DNA here is from genome assembly GCA_034641835.2 of Pinus albicaulis. NCBI lineage: Eukaryota > Viridiplantae > Streptophyta > Pinopsida > Pinales > Pinaceae > Pinus > Pinus albicaulis. Next base: position 2,039,450,576 of record CM076575.1, read on the forward strand.
CTTTGACTTCAAATAAAACCTTTTAGGAACCCTGTTCAGGTAATATTTTATAGCCTCTCTCCATTTATTTCTACTAGGACTACTTTTTAGTCATTCTCCTTATTAACTCTCCTACTCTTGATGTGCATAAGGTTAGAGCAGAAACATCGTCTCACTCATCAACATGTATATTATTTCTAGTTGGTCATCCTTGTTTAGTTTTTTTTTTCATTTTTTCCACTAGAGGGTTCTAATCTTGACTTGTCACCTCTGATTTACAAGTATGGCTTTCTATGCTACTAGAGGAAAAAATATATAATCACCTGGATTTAAAATCTCGTTTCTTTCAACTATTTGAATTCTCTACATCTATCTCCAAGTTGGTCATTCCTAATTTTCCGACTTCAGATTGCATATGTTGAGACCGATGATTTGGCGCCTGATACTTTATGAAACAAAATATTTTCTTTATTTTATTTTGTTTGTATGGTTTCAACCCTATTAAGGTTAGAACAAACATTTTTAGCATAATAATAATAATTTTGTTATCAATGGTTGCTATGACCTGACCTTAATGAGGATGTATAAAAAATAACGTATTAATGACTATGTCCTTCGACATATTTAATATATTTATGGTTTACGAGTCAAGTGCATTATTATTTTTTATATTAAAGTTCACCTCAGATCTTGTTGGAATTTTTTATAATTCCAGAACAATGACTGAGAGAATAATACTCTCCTTCTAACACAGAGAATAAAATTAAATTTGCTTACTACTAGACAGAGATGGCATAAAATAGCTTTCTATTTCATTAACAGAACTAAAACTATCACAAAATGATAGATTTCCTCCTCCTCTGAGCGATTTACAAAAACTGGGTTGACTGCTATAGACACAGTGCTCACTAATCTTCTCTGTCTCTTAAAATGCACAAAACAATGCTCTTTGGTCTTCACTGTGTTTTTCTCTGCCTGTTGGATTTTTCACTACACAACAATACAACACAACTCTCTTACATTACAATGCAATACAATGCAATGCTTTTATATGGTGTGGAGAAATATAAAAACATAAAACAAAATTACAATAAAAAATACATTGCGGGAACATAAAACTTTCATATGTGCAATGTACGAGTGGAGCCCACATCGCAATCGGTGATCGGCGATCGGCGGAACAAATGGTTTGGCGGAATGAACTTTGAACTTGCTATTTGCAATTAGCGATGTGTGATGGACCCCACAACGAAGATCGCATTGGAGAAAATCAAATGCGGAACGATTGAACAAAGAACTTTCGATGTTGTGATTGCGCTTGTGATCGCATCGTGCCATCGACATCGACGGAAGACATATGCGGTAGGCGAAATGGTTAAGTGATTTTGTGATGTGCAATTAGTGATTATGGTAGGGACCACATTGCATCGCACCATCAGCGATTTAACATTTCGGATGGGCAGAGAACATATTGTGACGAGCGATTGTGATGATCGATTGTGGTGGGACCACATCGAAAAATTTCAATAGAACATAACATATGGCGGAAAATACAATGTTCCTTTGCGATGTGCGATGTGCGATCGCATCGCATCGGAACTCCTTCATATCAACAAGACACTAAAACACTCTGCTGCTGCGATTTGCGATTGCGATTCAAAAATGACTGGTGGGGACCACAGATGACGTGGCCCATTCAAAACTTAGAAAAAAGGACTTGTTGCGTTTAAACAAAACACTTCCTGTTTGGTTGTTGAGGGCTTAAAATCCCGAAAAGACTATTCTTTAATAAACTCTGTTCTTGCGTGGTTTTGAACCACGAAAGTCTTCATTTCTTCTACAAAGACGACTACGCCCATAAAAACATAAATTCATCTCTGCAATGGTGGCTACTGCCCATCAAACATTAATTCCTCCTTATTGTTTTTCTCCATCTCCGTTAAATGCACAGAAGTGTACACTCAACCTTCTATTGCTACCCCTATTGTAATCTATTTCTACCTGCACAGGGTACACAGGTGACTTTAATATTTTCAACACTCCCCCTTAAAGTCAGCTGCTGGGTTATCAGTCATACCCAAACATTTTCTTAAATATTCAAAACTTTTTTTCCCGAATGGCTTTGTCAGAATATCTGAAAATTTCTCCTCTGTTCTACAATGTTGTAAAATGATTTATCCATTATTCACCAATTCTATGATATAGTGAAACTTTTTATCTATGTGTTTCGTTCTCTTGTGAAACACAAAATTCTTTGACAATGCAATAGCTGAGCTATTGTCGCAATATATCATGGTGCCTTTTTCCTGTTTTTGACATAAACTTCTCAACATTCTTCTCATCCAAACTGCTTGACACACTGCTGCTATAGCTACCACATACTCTGCCTCTACTGTAGATAATGCTACAATAGGCTGTTTCTTAGAAGCCCATGAAATGGCTCCTGAACCCATATGAAAAACATAACCAGAAGTACTTTTCCGGTCATCAATACTTCCAGCCCAATCACTGTCAGTATAACCAATTAACTCAAAATTTTCTGAAGTAGTATATAAAATACCATATCTTTTAGTTCCTTTCACATACCTCAGAATTCTCTTCGCTGCTTGCCAATGTGCTTCTTTTTACCTCTCCATAAATCTGGAAATCAAACTAACAACATGCATAATATCTGGCCTAGTTGCAGTCAAATACATGAGGCTACCAACTATGATTTTGTATAAACTTGGATCAAAATCCTTGCTACTGTCATCTTTACTATATTTCAATCCCATTACTATGGAAGTAATTTCTGCCTCGCACTCCTACATATTAAATCTTTCCAAAACTTCATTTACATATTTTGCTTGTGAGATAAAAATTTCATTTTCATTTTTCTCTACTTCTATTCCTAAGAAGTATCTCAGCAATCCCATATCAGTCATTTCAAATTCATCTTTCATGACTATTTTAAAATTTTCAATGAGGTAATCATCATTACTTGTGAATATCACATCATCAACATATAAAACAACAATGAGCAACTTATAATCCTTTTCTTTGATGTATAATGTGGGTTCACCCTCACATTTTTCAAACCCATTTTCCAGTAGATAGGAATCTATCCTACTATACCATGCTCTTGGTGCTTGCTTCAACCCATAAAGAGCTTTCTTCAATCTGAACACTTTGTGTTCTTGGCCCTTTTTCTCATAGCCGAGAGGTTGTTCAACATAAACCTCTTCCATTAACACTCCATTTAAAAATGTAGATTTTACATCCATTTGGTAAACCTTCCATTTGTTTTCTGCTGCAATAGACAACACTTCTCTCACGGTTTCCATTCTTGCAATTGGTGCAAAAGTTTCTTCATAATATCTTCCATGCTGTTGCTTATATCCTTTAAAAACAAATCTGGCCTTGTGTCTTTCTATATTACCTTCAACATTACTTTTGGTCTTGTAGACCCACTTTACTCCAATGGCTTCTTTACATTTTGGGAGATCAACCAACTCCCATGTTTTATTCTTTTCTATGGAATTAATTTCATCATCCATAGCCTCTATCCATTTTCTATATTTTATTGCATCTTCAAAATGAATAGGATCATCAACATGACAATACAAAGAAAACAAAGAATTCATACCTTCATTTGCAGTCTCTTTCTCATAAATTTCATTAATATTTCTGAATCTTGTTCCTCTTTCATTTGGTGTACTTGTGCTTGAAGTAGCACTCAAACCTGCTCCATGTGGTGTGCTTGGAGAAGCACTCTCATTTCTTCTCAAGGGTGTTCTTACTCTTTCTTCAGGTATCCCTTTTTTTCCTTGTGTTGGTGGAGGTGGTGCTACCGATGAGGTGTTATTTTCAACCACATCTTCCTCATCTTCATCATGAGACAAACAACTTTTAACATTGACTATTTTCTCAATGCTTCTATCCCATGCTTCTTCTTCAATGAATTGCAAATATTTGCTTATAACAAATTTCTTTGTGGATGGGTTATACAACATATATCCCTTGGAATCTTCACAATATCCAAGGAAGATCCACTTCTCCCCCTTACTATCCAACTTCTTCCTCAACTAATCTGGAATGTGTACATAAGCCACACATCCAAAAATTCTCATGTGGGTAACTTCCTCTTTTCTGCCACTCCACGCTTCTTCTCGAACTTTATTCATTACAGCTTTTGTTGGGCATCTATTTAAAATATACATAGCACAATTTTATGCTTCTTCCCAATACTCATTTGGAAAATGTTTTTCCTTTAGCATACTTCTCACCATTTCCATTATGGTTCAATTCTTCCTTTCAACAACTCCATTTTGTTGTGGTGTATACCTTGTAGTAAACTGTTTGTGTATGCCATTCTCTCTGCAAAAACGCAGAAACTCTTTTGAGATGTACTCACCTCCTCTATCAGTTCTAAGAACTTTGATATGCTGCCCACTCTATTTCTCTACTAGAGCTTTAAAGTGGAAAAATTTCTCAAAGACTTCACTTTTATATTTCAAGAAATAAACCCATACTTTCCTTGTGAAATCATCAATGAAGGTCAACATGTAATTGTTGCCTGAAACTAATGCAGTTTGCATCAGCCCACATAAATTTGAATGAATAAATTTTAAGGGTGCTTTTGCCCTTATGCTCTTTCCTGATGGAAAAATTTATGTATGTTGTTTGCCCAAGATGCAGCCTTCACATGGGCTGTCCAATTTTTCAATCAATGGTAGTCCTCTTACCATTCCTTTTCTGTGCAACAAATTTAATCCTCCGAAATTGAGATGTCCAAATCTCAAGTGCCATAACCAATTCTCATCTTTCACTTCCTTCTGAAAGACCTCTTGAGTTACAGCAGATACATTCTTTCCTTTTCCCTTCAAGTCAGTATTGAGCTTGAGTGGAAACATTCTATTGCTAGTCATTTGTATTTCAGCAATAATCTTCTTGCTTGGAGGTATATCCATTATTGTGCACACATCATTTTTAAAAACTACATTGTAGCCTTTGTTTATGAGCTGCCCAATGCTCAAAAGATTGCATTTCAAGCTAGGAGCATAGTATACATCTGGCACAAATTTCTGCTCACCATTTCTTGCACGAATACTAACTCTACCTTTTCCCTTGACAGAAATCTTAGTATCAGTTCCTGTAGTTACTTCAGATTTAAATTCTTCATCAAGATTGGCAAACATTGCTATGTTTCCAATCATGTGATTACTGCAGTCTGAATCTAAGAACCATACATTGTCTTGTCTATCTTGTGCTACATTACATGTTAACAACACATTCCTTGGGTTCTTTTCTTCTCTTGCTACATTAGCATTCTGCCTATTATTCATGTCGTTTTTTCTTTTTCCTACACTCATTGGAATAGTGCCCATATTTTTTACAATAATAACATTGGACATTAGATTTTTCATACCTTTGTCCATGAGCATGTTGGTGTCCACCTTGCTGGCTGCTTCTTTGGCCTTGGCTTTGATTCTGACTATTGCTCCTTCCATGTGAATGAAAAGGGTTGTTTCTTCCTCTGTTTTGGCTTCTGCCTCTTCCTCTTCCTCTACCTTGACCTCTTCCTCTTCCAGAAGGCATCTAGGTCTTGAAGGCATGCTCTAGAGATGGGTTTATTGATCTTCCCAATCTCTGTTCATGAGTCATCAGTGATCCATGAAGTTCATCAACTGTGAACTTTGAGAGATCCTTAGTCTCTTCTGTAGTGGTAACTATAACATCAAACCTTGAGGGTAGGATCCTCAATATTTTCTCCACAATCCTTCTTTCCTCAAGTGTTTCTCCATGGGAACTTATCTGTGTGACCATCCCAATCACATGTGTGAAGAACGAATCTATGTTATCAGACTCTTTCATACAAAGAGTTTCAAAATCTCTTCTCAGCAATTGTAGTTTTGTTGTCTTCACTTTCTCCATACCTTGATAGGCTATTTTAAGAGTTTCCCATGCATCCTTAGATCTCTTAGCTGCTGCTATCCTTGGAAACACACTCTCATGTACTTCTTGATAGAGATAGAAGAGGGCTTTAGATTCCTTATTTCTATTACTCTTTAATAAATCCTTCTCTACTTGAGTTAAGGGATTGAAGTCCTGCTCATCAACTGGTTCTTCAAAACCATCTTCTACAAATTCCCATAAGTCTTGTGAGGAAAATAGGGCTCTCATGGTAATGGCCCAATAATCATAGTTCTTACCATTAAATTGGGGAAGCTGAGCATTTCCAATACTCATACTAGTGCTTGGTCCAGCCATTACTTACTAGCTGAACTCTGAAATAAACTTAACTGTGCTTTTCAAACAAATTGTCTTTCCTTCTTTAAAATAAAAACTATGTCTCTGAGGACTGCTCTTTTAACAAAACGAAACTCTGATTTTTTTATAAATACCTGGACTTTACCTCTGTTTGGTTTGCTGGAGTTCTGCTGGTGAACTGCTGCAACAAGTTTCCTTCTTCCTTTAGCTTATTTGAAACCTTCAAAGAGCCTGGATTAGGTCTGATACCATGTTGGAATTTCTGATAATTCCAAAAAAATGACTGAGAGAATAATACTCTCCTTCTAACACAGAGAATAAAATTAAATTTTCTTACTGCTGGACAGAGATGGCATAAAATATCTTTCTATTTCATTAACAGAACTAAAAATTTTACAAAATAATATATTTCTTCCTCCTCTGAGGGATTTACAAAAACTAGACTGACTGCTACAAACGTAGTCCTCACTAATCTTCTCTGTCTCTTAAAACGCACAAAACAGTGCTCTTTGGTCTTCACTGTGTTTTTCTCTACCTCCTAGCTTTTTCACTACACATCAATACAACACAACTCTCTTACATTACAATGCAATATAGTGCAATGCTTTTATATGCTGCGGTAGAATATAAAAACATAAAACAAAATTACAATAAAAAATACATTGCCGGAACATAAAAATTTCATATGCGCGATCTCTGAGTGGAGCCCACATTGCAATCGGCGATCGGCGATCGGCGGAACAAATGGTTTGGAAGAATGAAATTTTAACTTGCGATTTGCGATTAGCGATGTGCGATGGACCCCACAGCGGAGATCGCATCGGAAAAAATCAAATGCGGAATGGTTGAACAAAGAACTTGTGATGTTGCGATTGCTATTGTGATTGCATCGCACCATCGACATCAGAGGAAGACATATGTGGTAGGCGGAATGGTTAAGTGATGTTGCAATGTGTGATTAGTGATTGTGGTAGGGACCACATCGCATCGCACCATCGGCGGTTTAACATTTCGGATGGGCGGATAAAATATTGTGACGAGCAATTGTGATGAGCGATTGTGGTGGGGCCACATCGCATCACATCGCAAAATTTAAATGGAACATAACATATGGCGGAAAATACAATGTTCCTTTGCGATGTGCGATGTGTGATCGCTTCGCATCGGAACTCCTTCATATCAACAAGACACTAAAACATTCTGCTGCTACGATTTGCGATTGCGATTCAGAAATGATTGGTGGGGACCACAGATGACGTGGCCCATTCAAAACTTAAAAAAAAGGACTTGGTGCGTTTAAACAAAACTCTTCCTGTTTGGTTGTTGAGGGCTTAAAAGCCCGAAAAGACTGTTCTTTAATAAACTATGTTCTTGCGTGGTTTTGAACCATGAAAGTCTTCATTTCTTCTGCAAAGATGGTTACACCAATACAAACATAAATTCATATCTACAATGGTGGTTGTTGCCCATCAAACATTAATTCCTCCTTACTGTTTTTCTCCATCTCTATTAAATGCACAGAAGTGTACAATCAACCTTCTGCTGCTACCCCTGTTGTACTCTATTTCTACCTGCACAGGGTACACATGTGACTTTAATATTTTCAACAGATCTATATAAATTGTTTGTAACCCCAATCTAGCTCTAATTGAAAATTATTTTTGGTGAATTTTCAATCTAGTTTGCAACAATTTCAATAGTAGCTTAGGCTTGTATGGTTTCATTTTTAGCTATTTCATTAATTTTTTATCATGAACCAATGTTGCGTACTTGTCAAGGACTTCTTATATTATGATATATAATGAAGCTAATTTGATTAATCTTCTCCCTAATAATGGTAGAAGATATGCTTTAGGGTCTTCTTTGTGTTTTTTTTTAAACGGTTTTGCTTGGGGTTTTTTATTCTATATTTTTTCAAATGGTTATAAAAGACCTCTTGGTCGAGACCCTTTGTAGCATCCACTCTCACAGCAAATAATATTAACAATAGTACTAGTTTATTACCATACTAGGTTGAGTATAGGCCATCTAGTAATGTCAATGCTTGTATGATCTTTATATTCATTTCTTTAATTACTTCTAACTTCTTTTGAAATGACTGTATTATAGCATATGGAATACTCAATATGTTAATGTGAATTTCGTTATGGATCTTCGATGTATGATTTTATCTAGTTGCACCCAACTTTGGTTGTGATGTTTTCAACTTCAATGAATGTATCCATAAAACTCTATATCGATATAAAACCGCAATTCTCCTTAAAATTTCTCTTTCCTGATTTGTATATATTTTTTTCTCGTTAGATTGGTCGCTCAAAAATATAAACTCCACAAAATGAACATATATTTCTATATTGGAATCTTAAAAATTATCAAGTCGAATTCCACTCACATTATTCATTCATCGTATAATATGAAAGACATAGAAAATGAACATAGATTTCTATATTGGAATCTTAAAAATTATCAAATCGAATTCCACTCGCACCTGTGACCATTTCTTATCCATTCATCGTATAATATGAAACACTTGGAATGTTGTTATTATTCTTTAGTTATTTTTCTTCACTAATTATATTTATATATTTAAGTGCTACAGTGTAAATTTATTTTCATATATACTCCATAATCATAGAAATTAAAACCTATGTGATTTATTGGACTTTCAGAAGTAAGAGATTAAGTAGAATTATTTTAAACATTTTATTTTTATGTTCAAAAAAAAGTGAGAGAAGCACTCCCCTTTAATCATAGTTTTTTTGAGTTAAAAAGTCAAGAATATTGGTATTTTGTTGGATATTTTGAAAATTAGATGGAATGTGAGTATGAGATCGACAATCTAAGAGAAATTTTTTTATCATATTCAACCCTCCTAGGATGGCACATAACTCACAAACTCTTTCATGCCATAAAGTTTTCAGAATTAACCAATACCAAAATTTCATGTAAATAAGTTTTAATATTGAAATGTTCATTGTCAAGAAAAATAATTTTGGTTTTCAAGATTACTATTGATCACCTCTTTATATAGTAGTTTTCTTTGTTTATAAATCTTTTACTTCCTTACTATTAAAGAATTTAATTTTATAAACATTATAAAACTAGAACAAAAACATTAGTAAATGTGGTTGATATACGCTGAATGCTTATACCAATCACATGCACAACCACATTAGTAAATGTGGATAGTTATGATTATTATTATGAATATTTCTACTATTATTTATTACTATTTATTGTTAATTAAATTTAATAGCATTATTAATTAATAATTTTTTTTTTCTAAATAAGACTAATTCTATTAAAAGCATATAGTACAACATGGAGTTACAATCAAGAGAAAATGGATAATGGGGGAGCCGGAAATGATCATCTATCAACCTCGCTCCCATTATGTAGCCAAGAGAGAAACATCGAGGAACAAGAAGTGAAACATAGGCACCATGAGATATAGACACATGAATCTACCCATATTGGGTTGACTGCTCCATACGACATTTATTTCCTTTCTTTTTTGTAACTTTAACCCAACCATAATGGATTGGGTGGGATAAAACCAGCTGAATATTTTTGTTGACCAAAGGAGGAGACTCCTTATCTGAGTGAGAGGAGGGAGACTCATGTGTTCTTTTATGAGCATTCGAGGACATCATTGGTCGTTTCCTTCTCCTCTATTGCTACCTCCTCATCTGCTTCAACCCCCTCCTCATATGAGATGAAGGACTTAATGTCATCCATGGGAGGTGGATCATAGGGTTTCTAGCTTTTGGAGTTCATTTTTCGGTTTCTCCTCTTCTTTTGGGAAAGGAACATAGTACAAGAGTTCTGAAGATGCCCTGTTTGATGGTAGTGACGACATCAGAATGCAGTGTTCTCAAATTCCAAGTTCTGTGTCTAGAGGAATTCACCAAATTTGATATTGATTTGATCGAGTAGACCTTTGCTTATGTCAATTTCTACATAAATTCTTCCATAGGTGTATACGCCATTCTCCCCCGTGGAGGGATCCATTTCCCAAAAACGGCCCAGAGTGTTTCCAATTCCTTGGAAGAAATAAAAGTTCCATATATGAGCAGGTAAGTTTGGAAGCCTAACCCAAATGGGAAGCTTGGTAATGACTGCAAAGGAAGGGTCAAAGTCTAGGAACCATGGGGTGAGGAATAGCCTGCTTTTCCCCAAAACCATGGACCACGTGTTAAGGCTTTTTTATAGTCCTCATGGTGAGAAAACAAAACTATGAAGAAACCCTTCGAGCATAAAATAACCTTGTTGTTTTTGGTCCAATTGGATTGAATCCATTGGTATATATCTATTGTACGAGGCCATAATCCATTAAATGGACAAATAATGGCGGATTTTGCATACATTTGATACTGGTTTTCAAGTTCTGGGTGGGAAATTTCTACAAAGGGTGCATCCTCCATTTTATCAACCGAAAAGGCTTGGGAGCCTCCCTTTGTTGAGAAAATTTCTTGGGAGGTTGCATATGGAAAACATCCTTGTAAGAGAAATCTTAAGCAGACGATGACTACCCGACTGCCCCGCCTCGTAGACGAAGGGTTAAAACTAAAAAGGCATATTTTTCAATATTATAAACTGAGATCGGAAGAGATTCCTCAAGTTTTTTACTTCCATAGAGAATTTGTTGAGAGGAAGAAGGAATCCCCAACCTGAGTTCAAGGGCATGGGAGAGGTATTTCACCAGATCCATAGAATGAACCCAAAGTAGCATGGTTTTCCCCGATAGGAGAGTGATTTGAATCTGAAAAGGAGGAGATAGAAGATCTAGGGGTCCCTGGCTATTGGAGCTCTTCCGAAAGGCTAGAGTGATGAGCCCTGATGGCTTGCTACTACACAAGGAATCCTCTTTGCATTTGTCATTTCCCCTTGTGACATGACCACTCTGGCTCAAAAACCCTAGAGCCATGCGAAGGAACAAAAAATTCTTGAGGTGCAGGGGCCGACTGGGATGTTCGGTGATTTTTTCGTTGATAAGAAACACTTGGAAGTTCTTCAACATCATATTGGGGATGATATTTGACTCGATCCGACCTGCAAAGGCATCACCTTTTTGCAAGTTATGGTGATCCACTGCCATGTCTGTGGCCAAAAGAGTTGGGCGTGCTTTGGATTTAACACATGCCTTCTTTACCCTGTCATCAACGTTGAATCATTCATGGTAAGGCTTGTGAGGCATCGATGGCGTGCCTGGTCTCTAGCCACCATGAGCTTCCTCGCCAAACTGGAGCTTGACGACTGTTGAAGGAAGAGAGACACAATCGCAAACCCTAGAGTTCATCTTGTTCAAAAACAAAAGTTAAAGTACTGAAAATTGTTACATGCATAATCTAAATAAAATAGTTTAGGCGATGGTAGCTGATCTCTGAGAAGATATGTCGTGGCTACATGCTTTCTGAACTGTATTAATTAATAAATATTAATAATAATTCATTAATTTTATTTCATACATTATTAATCAATTCAATAAATAATTAATTCATTCATTATTAATAATGAATTCATTCCTAATTAATAAATAAATAATGATGCTGATGATTAACGCCCACTAAAACCAATGCGGTATATCAAACCTCAAAAAAAGAAAAAAAAATTAATTGTTGTTTTTCAAAATCTTATTTATATGATTAACTAAATATTATTATTTTTTAATAATATTTTTTGATTAATATAAATGTTGTTAATCAAATGTAAATGTATTAATGTTCTATGGGGTCTTGGATAGACGATGATCGATTTCTTTATTAAGGCACTCCCTAATATGAAGACACTGGTTCAATTCTCTACCTCTATCGAGGTGATATATTGGACATGATGAAGATGTAGTCCCACCAAACTTTAAAAAATTAAAGAAATTTATTAATCAATTTAAATATAAATAAATTTAATAAAATAAATAAATATAAATTTATTCATTAGTATTTAAAAGATCAAATCTCTTTCATCTACTATAATTATTAAATTAAAAATCAATTTCAAAAACTAAATTATAAAGTAAACAAACATATTCAAGTAAATATTTTATTAATATTCAATTAAAAATAAATATCCTTCACTTACTATAATTATTAAATTAATTTTTTTATATTAATATAAATTAAATTTATATTAATATAAATTAAATTTTATATTAATTTATTTTAAATTTATCTGAAATTTATTAATATAAATATGGTTAATTAAATAACAATATTAATTGAAATTTATATAAATATTGTTAATTGATTTAATAATTCATTATTAATTGAGCCCCAAGGCTTAGCTCAGTTGGTCAAGTTCTCCTTGCTAAGTACCTTGCTAGTTGGGAGGTCACATGGTTGAATATCCTGGACACCCTTGGGGTTAGACTCTGCTTGTTTGGCCAACGGTTAGATCCCTTTGGGTTGATCTGCATGGATTTTCACGTGGATGTAGTGGTCACCTAGTGTCTATGAACCACCCTCAAAGAATTCCCCAGGTGATAGCTGAGTTGGTTGAGTTCCTATTACTAAGTACCTCGCCTATCGGGAGATTGCGGGGTTAAATCTCCTCGACACCCTTGGGGTTAGGCATTTCTAGTTTAACTAGCATGTTGATCAAACTAGATTTTCTCGTGGATGTAGTAGGCACTTAGTGTCTGTGAACCACATTAACAAAAAAAAAAAAAAATTTATTACTAATTAATTCATTAAAAAAATAATCAATTCATTATTATTAATTAATTAATTAATAATAATAATAGATTATTTATTATTATTATTTATTAACTAATTATTAATATTAATATTGTTTTAAACCCTAAGGTACTATAAACCCAAGGGACTAAAAACCCAAGGGATTATAAACCCAAGGAAATAATATTAAACCAAGGGATCAAGAATATAAACTCAACGTATCAAAACCCCTAAGATAAATATTATAAACCCTAAAACAATGATGGTTGACGATGATTTATTTTCATATTGACGCAATCTTTGTCACAATGCGACGTTGGACCATGGTTGACCATGGTTGACTATGTTTGATATTCATATGGATACAATCTTTGTAATAATGCAACATTGGACCATGGTTGAGTTCCACATTGAGACTATTTGTCACAAAGTGACATTGGAAAATGGTTGACCATGATTATAAACCAGATAGATTTATATTAAGAGAAAATATTAATATTATAAACCCTATGAAAAATATTATACCCTAGGAATATGAAACCTTAGCTTAACAAACCCAAGGGATTGATATTTAATCCTAAGGGATTAATACTAGAAACCTAAGGGAATAATATTAAACCTAATGATAAATATTATAAACCAAGGTATGTAAATGCTAAGATAAATATTATAAACCCTAAAATAAAGATGGTTCACCATGTTTTACAATGGTATATTTTCATATTGAGACAACATTTGTCACCATGCAACATTTGACCATAGTTGATTTTCACATTGAGACAATATTTGTCGCAATGCGACATTTTCACATGGATGGCCATGATTATAAACCCAAGGGATTTATATTTAACCCTAGGATTAATATTATAAACCTTATGAATAATTATACCCCAGGAATATGAACCCTTAGATTGATAAACCCAAGGGATTGATATTATAAAATCAAGGGATTATAAACCCAAGGGAATAATAAACCCAACGAAGTAATACCAAAAAACCAAGGGAATAAAATTAAACCCAAGGTATACAAACCCTAAGATAATTATTGTAAACCCTAAAATAAACTTGGTTGACCATGGTTGACAATGATTGATTTTCATACTGACACAATCTTTGTCAGAATGCGACGTTGGAGTATGGTTGACCATGATTGATTTTCATATTGAGACAACCTTTGGCACAATGTGACGTTGGACAATGGTTGGCCATGATTGACCATGGATGACCATGGTTGTCACAATGTGATGTTGGACTAAGCGATTGATAAATCCAAGGGATATGAACCCTTATATTGATAAACGAGAAGGACTGATATTATAAACCCAGTGGATTAATTCTAAAACTCGAAGGTATTATAAACCCAAGAGAAGAATATTAATCGTAGGAAAATGAAGCCTTAGATTAATAAACCCAATGGATTAATATTATAAACTGAAGGGATTGATATTGCACCCAAGGGGTTAATATTATAACCCTAAGATAAATATCATAAACCCTAAAATAAACATGGTTGACCATGTTTTACCATGGTTGATTTTGATATATGCTATATTTCAAACCATAATATCAAACCCAATATTAAAAGTCGTAATTATAAAACCTCTATTATAAACCATAATATTAAATATTAATATATTAATTATTTATTAATAAAATATTTTATTAATAAATATTAATTTAAATATCAATATATTATTATATATTAATAAATATTAAACCCAAGGTATGTATATTATAAACCTTAAGGAGTAATATTATAAATGGAAGGGGACAATATTAAACCCAAGGGATAATTATTATAGATCCTTAAGATTAATATTATAAAACCAAGGGATTATTGATATTATTGATACAAAAACTCAATGGAGTAATATTAAACCCAACGGAATAATATTAAAAACTATTAATATGAACCCTAAAATAAAAATGGTTGGTCATGGTTTAACATGGTTAATTTTTATATTGAGACATTCATTGTCACAATATGGCGATCTAACATGGTTGACCACGTTTAACCATAATTGATTTTCAAATCGAGAGAAAATTTGTCACAATGCGACATTGGACCATTTTTTACCATGATTGATTCTCGTATTAAGATAATATTTGTCACAATGCCACATTTGACCATGGTTGGATATGATTGGCTGAGATTATAAACCTAAGTGAATAACATTATAACCTAGTAATATGAATCTTTAAATTAATAAACCAAATGGATTGATAATATAAACCCAAGGGAATAATAAACTCAAAGGAGTAAAATTATAAACCCAAAGTATATAAACCCTAATATAAATATTATTAACCATAAAATAAACATGGTTGACCATGGTTGATTTATGTATTGAGACAATCCTTCTCACAATGTGACGTTGGACCATGATTGACCATGATTCATTTTCATATCAAGACAATATTTGTCACAATGAAACGTTGGACCATGGTTTGCCATGGTTTATTTTCATATTCACACAGTCTTTTTCATAATGTAACTTTTGACCATGGTTGACCATGGTTGTCTATGATTGACCATGGTTGAACATGATTGATATTATAAAGGAAAGGGAACAATAAACCTAATGGATTGATATTATAAACCCAAGGGATCAATACTAAAACTCAAGGGATTATGAACCCAAGGGAATAATATTAAATCCAAGGGACTAATATTATAAACCCAAGGTATATAAACCTTAAGATAAATATTATAAACACTAAAATAAACATGGTTGACGATGGTTGATTTTCATATTGAGACATTCCTTGTCACAATGTGACATTGGACCATGGTTGATCTTGCTTAACCATGGTTGATTTTCATATGAAGACAATATTTTTCACAATGTGACATTTAACCATGATTGACCGTGACTGACCATGGATGACCATTTTTGATCTTATAAAAAATGGTTTACCATGGTTGACCAACATTTACCATGATTATCATATTGAGACAATCTTTGTCATAATGCGACATTGGACCATGGTTGAAACAATGAATGATTTTCATATTAAGACAAAAATTTTCACAATATGACTTTGGACCATGGTAGACCATGATTGAATTTATAAAACATGGTTGACCATGACTGGCCATGGTTGACCATGATTGATATTATAAACCCAAGGGAATAATATTAAATTCTAGAATATGAACCCTTTGATTAATAAATCCAAGGGATCGATATTATAAACTTGAGGGAATAATAAACCAAAGGGATACAAAATATAAAACCAAGGCATATAATCCCTAAGATAAATATTATAAACCCTAAAATAAACATGATTGATTATGGTTGATTTCCATATTGAGACAATCATTGTCACAATGTGACGATGGACCATGGTTGACCATGTTTGACTATGATTGATTTTCATATTGAGAAAATCCTTGTCACATTCCACCATAGGACCATGGTTGATTTTCATATTGAGACAATATTTATGTTAATAAAAATATTATTAGATATTATAAATCCAAAGGAATAATAAATCCAAGGGATTAATACTAAAACCCCAAGGGATTATGAACCCAAGGGAATAATATTAAACCCAAGGGATTAATATTATAAACCCAAGGTATATAAACATGAAGATAAATATTATAAACCATAAATAAACATGGTTGACCAAGGTTGATTTTCATATTGAGACAATCCTTTTCATGATGCGAAATTGGACCATGGTTGACCATGCTTTACCATGATTGATTTTCATATAAATATTTTGTCTCAATGTGACGTTAGAGCATTGTTTCCCATGTTTTATTTTCATATTGAGACAATAATTTTCATAATGCGACGTTGGAACATGGTTGACCATGAATGATTTATAAAACATGCTTGACCATAAGGGGTTAATATTAAAACCCCAAGGTATTATGAGCCCAATGGAATAATATTAAATCCAATGGACTAATATTATAAATACAAGGTATATAAACCCTAATATAAATATTATAAACAATAAAATAAATAGGTTTGACCATGGTAGACCACGATTAACCATGGTTGATTTTCATATCAAGACAATCTTTGTTATAATGCAACGTTCGACCTTGGTTGACCATGATTGACCATGGATGACCATGTTTGATTTTATAAAACATAATTTAACAATGTTAATGTTATGAAACTAGCTCCAAAAATAGAAGAAAAGAGAGATCAATGCCTTCGAAATAAGCCACTTTGAGGGGGGAACCTCCTTTACAATACACAAATGAAAAATTATTTGATGATACAAATGAAAAAAACTCATTCTATATATAGGAGTCCATGGGATCAAAACATAATCCTAGCCGACCTAACAATAATAATGTAAGCGAACAATAATAACAATATTGGGGTTACAAGGGTACAACAATAACAATAAGCAGGCTACACTAACAACAATAAGGGACTACACTAGTAATATAGGGACCTAACATTCCCCTCCCCTTCAAAAAATTTTTGTCCTCAACACTTGAGTAGCTTTAGGTGCTTCTGTATAAAATTCACATCCTCCCATATAGAATCTTCAATGGGTAAGTTCTTCCACTTGATGAGATACTCTTAAATTGATCGATTTTGTAGTTGTTGAGTTCTTGTTTCCATGACTGCTTCAGGTTCCAATATGATTTTTCCTTTCTCATCAAGTTCTGGAAATATTGTTTGAACTAGAATTTTCTCACCTATAACCTTCTTTAAGCATGAAACATGGAAAACCGGATGCACTTGCGAAGAAGCATGAAGCTCCAATTTGTATGCCATAGTACCAATCTTTTGCAAAACCTTGTAAGGACCATAGTACTTGGGTGATAATTTATTACCCTTCTTAGCTTGCTTGAGGGACATTTGTTTGTATGGTTGTAGTCATAAAAATACCTAGTCTCCTACATCAAAACTTATCTTGCTGTGATGTTGATCTTCCTGTTGTTCATTCAATTTTGTGCCAAATTTAGGTTATCCTTTAAGAGTTGGAGAACTTCTTGTTGATGCTCAATGTGTTATTCCACTTCATGAACCTTAGAATTTTCTCTTAAAGATGATGTGATGGATAGTGGATGATATCCATAAAGTGCCATAAATGGGGTCATTTTTTCTGCAGTATGGAAGAAAGTGTTATACCACCATTTAGCGAGAGGTAACCGCTTGACCCATTGTGTTTGTTTATCAGATACAAAACAACGAAGATATTCTTCCAAACATTTATTCACTATATCAGTTTGACCATCGAATTGAGGATGATAAGATGATCTATGAGCTAGTTGAGTACCCAAACAAGAAAATAATTCCGTCCAAAAATTTCCAGTAAAAATGGTATCTCTGTTGCTTAAAATAACCTTTGGGTATCCATGTAGCTTTTGAATTGTTTCCATAAATGTAGTAGCAATTATAATTGCTTTAAATGGATGATATAATGCACAAAAGTGTGCATACTTGGTAAGTCTATCAACTACCACCATGATTAAACTCTTTCCTTCGGACTTAGGTAAATCTGTGATAAAATCCATTGAAATCTCCTCCCAACGTTGACTTGGAATGGATAAAGGTTGTAGAAAACCTGGGGTCTTAATTGTCTCAACTTTATTTTGTTGGCAAACCAAAAATTCTGCCACAAAATTTTGAATATCATATTTAAGGCCATCGCAAAAAAAATCTTTCTTCACCCTGTGGTAAGTTTTTAAAAATATTGAGTGTCCACCTAAAGGAGAAGTGTGAAATTCCAAAGGAATATTTTGTTTTAGTTGGGAATTCTTACAAAGATATAAGAAATATTTGTACCATAAGGAATCATCTTTCCAACTATATATATCAGATGTACTAGGATCTTGCTGCAAATTTTGAATGAGTGTCCACACTTCTTCGTCTTTCTTCCATTCATCCCTTGCTTCGGTTATCCAATCTGGTTGGATAATAGAAATGGCACAAAGAAATGCTTCCACCTTTTAATTCTTTCTTGAGAGTGCATCTGCAATAAAATTTATCTTCCCTTCTTGTAGATGATTTCAAAGTCATAACCCAACATCTTTGTGTCGCATTTTTGCTGCTCTTCTGAAGATAGTCTTTGTTCCAAAAATTGTTTCAGAATATCATGATTAGTTTTTACCTTGAAGTGTCTTCCCATTAGGTAAGGCCATCATTTCTTTAGTGCATGTAGTATTACCAACAATTCCTGCTCATAGATAGATTTCTGTAAATAATTTCCTTTGATTGGATGACTTCCAAAAGTAATGGGTCTTCCTTCTTGCAATAAAACAACACCAATTAAATTTCCTGAGGCATCACCTTCCACAATAAAGGTTTTTGTGAAGTCTGACATAAATAAGACCAGTGCTAGGCACATTTCCTCTTGAAGATGTTCAAGGGCCTTAGTTGCTTCAAGAGTCCATGAAAATGCATCTTTCTTCAATAATGTTGTTATAGGTGTTGCTATTCTCACACAATTATTAACAAACTTATGGTAATACCCTGTTAACCCGAGAAATCATCGCAACTGCTATATGGTTGTGGGGACCTTCCATTCCTTAATGGCTTTAATTTTTTGAGGGTCTACCTTAACAACCTTGTGAGATACAATATGACCCAGATATTCTACCTCTTGTACTCCAAAGAAACATTTGGATGTTTTTCATATAATTTTTTCTCCTCCAATACTTTGAGCACCCTGTCAACATGTTGAACATGATCCTTCCAATATTTGTTGTAGATTAGTATATCATCAAAAAATACTAGCAAAAATTTTCTAACGAAGGGTTTGAAAATGGAATTCATCAACCCTTGAAATGTAGAAG
Source organism: Pinus albicaulis (assembly GCA_034641835.2). Taxonomy (NCBI): domain Eukaryota; kingdom Viridiplantae; phylum Streptophyta; class Pinopsida; order Pinales; family Pinaceae; genus Pinus; species Pinus albicaulis. Next base: position 2,039,470,250 of record CM076575.1, read on the forward strand.
GTGCATTGGTAAGGAAAAAAGGCATGACCAAAAAATCATAATGACCCTCATGAGGTTGAAATGTTGTTTTCAGAATATCTTCAGTCTTCATTCTAATTTGATGATATCCTGAATGAAGATCCAACTTGGTAAAATAAATTGCTCCATGTAATTCATCCAATAATTCATCAATCGTGGGAATGGGAAATTTATCTTTAATAGTGAGCTTATTGAGCTCCCTATAATCTAGACACATGTGCCATGATCCATCCTTTTTTTGCACCAATACTACTGGGGTAAAGAAAGAACTTTGACTAGGTTGAATTATACCAGCCTCTAACATTTCTGCAATCATACATTCAATTTCGCTCTTTTGGACATAAGGATATATATAAGGTCTGATGTTTGGAGGAAAATGTCCTGGAATAAAATGAATAACATGATCATGATCACGAATAGGTGGGAGTCCTTTGGGATTTTCAAACACCTTGGAATTATTTTCCAAGACTTTTTGGAGATCTGGAGAAATAGATGATTTTGATGTTGGAACTTCTACTGAGCGTAATTGTGCAATTACGCCTCGTTTTTCTTTCTTCAGAATATTTGTCATAACATTATAACTTATTATCTTTCTTGACTTCCCTGTGATACGCTGTAATTTGACTTCCTTTCATTCCAAAAAAAAATTCAAGAAAATTTCTTGAAAATTAAAAGCTATCGTCCCCAAAGATTGTAACCATTATACTCCTAAAACAAGATCAACACCTCGCATTGGAATGGAAAGAATTGGATTATTCAATACATATTCCCCCATGGTTATCTTGATATTATGGCATTTTCCAAAGCAATTTATAGTTCTCCCATTTGCAACCATCACTTTACATTCTGGTGTTGGGTATAGAAAATAATTCAATTTCTTGGCTACCTTACAATGAATAAAATTATGGGTATTACCCGAGTAAATCAACACTATTACCTTTTTCTTCTTGATATGTCCTTCTATCTTGAGAGTTTGAGGAGTGGTAATTCCTACCAATTCATTACACGATATGGTCAGACTCATTTCTTCTTCTTCTAGAGATGGTTCCTGGTGTATATCCTCTTCTTTTGAAGCTGCTTTTTCATTTTCTTCCTCCTCTTCATAATCTATGTAAAATAATTTCTTCTCAGCACACTTATGACCTTTAGTGTATTTGCTATCATAACTCTAACAAAGCCCCTTTTCTTTTTTATATTCCAATTTTTGTGGTGTCGACCTTGTAGGTTATGGAATTATAGGAGTATAAACACTTCCATCTTCATATATGTGAGTGTTATGCTTCCTTGTCGCCATAATTTTTACATTCATTTTTTCTTGCCAACCTGAATTCCTTCTCCAATGAATCAGGTTCCCAAACGTGAGAATCATTTTGGATGTTATCCTTTAAAGTCCCTATGAAGACATCAATCATGTGTTCCATTGGAATATCAGTTACCCTTATATTTAGTTTTTGGAAGTCCTGAATGTGTTCCACCACTAAACCCTTTTGTTTGAGATTTATCAATTGGCTAAAAAAAGTGTTCCTCTTTCTATCCTCATAATGTGCTATCATTTCCTCCGTAAAAATTAGCCAAGTGACAATTTTTTTACGGGAGAAAATCCATCGATACCATACAAATATCTTTTTTTCTAAATATAAAGTTGCAATGCATACCTTTTGTGTGTTTTTCACATTATTCACATCAAAATATTGCTCCATATCTAGTATCCATGTTACGGGATCCTTGCCATAAAATTTCCTCATATCAATCTTTGGAATATTGTGGGTCTTCCATCCAACATTAGAGTTTATGAAATCACGATTAACATTTATTTTTTTCTCATCATGAGTTTCCTCTACTATATTTTCTCCATTAGGAAACATTTATTGTATCAACTTTTTCAAACCTTCCATGTCTGCTTTTAGATAATCCTTCATATTTTCCATTTTTTCATAAATCTTAGCTTCCGCGTCATCTATCTTAGCTTCCATGCCAGCTTCCATGCCATCCATATTAGCTTCCATGCCATTCTTCAAAACTTCCATGCCTTTATTCAAACCATCCATCTTAGCTTCCACGCCTTTCTTGAAAACTTCCATTTCATTTTTTGTTGCTCTTTGTGAGAGCGAAATTTGGTGCACTTTCTCGTGTAATTTTCATATTTCATGTTGTACTTCTTCGTCTTCATGAGTAATAATAGAGCCTTCTGTAGGCTTAATGGATGTTGAATTATTTTTAGGGGGGCATTTTAGAACCCAATACTGATATCTATTCTACAATATGCCCTTGGAATCAATTCAAATTGATTCCTCAAACAAAGCTTATGCAATTCGAAAAAAAATACACAACTTTTTCTTGCTTTTATGGAGCTCAATATTGAAACTAAATTATATCTGTGATTTCGTATCTTCAATATCAAAAATTTGATCCTATAGTAGCCCTCCGAATATTCTTTCCAATGCCATAGGTCTGACCTGATTTTCATTCTTCAAGACAAAGTTATGCCCAATCTTTAATAATGACCTAATTATGGATTGGTTAATTAGAGAGAAATTGTACAGTGTGCCACGTGTCATTGTTTCCTCCTTTGGCTCTGAAAGTGATACACAGGAAACTACAATCTATTTACTTGTCACCATGTTTTACAGAATTCCAATTTGATGCTCAGAGAGAGAGATTTATGACAATTTTCCCACAGTCACCTCTTTAGGATGAAATTTGGGAGCCTGAAAAAACCATAAATTCCACAAATCAGATTTCCAAAAATATTGCAAACCAATATCTGAAATTTTTACATGACATTCCTCGGGATGTCAAATTATCTCTGTAAACGTTTCATTATTTTAACATTTGTAGAAAAAAACTTTATAGTGAAAATGCCTCGATGACCAGTTTAGGCGAAATTCGGGAGCCTGAAAAAACCCTAACATCCATAGATCATATCTTCGAAAATATTTTGAACCAAGATCTGAAATTTTCACACGACATTCCTCAGGATTTTGGCTTTGCTCTGTAAACATTTCAGCTTCTGAACCTTCATATTAAACACGTTATAGCAAAAACTTCACGATGACCTGTTTGGAGTAGCGAAACCTTGGAATCCAAAGCTCTAAAACCAAATGTTATGAAACCAGCTCCAAAAATAGAAGAAAAGAGAGATCAATGCGTTAGAATTAAGCCATTTTCAGGGGGAAACCTCCTTTAAATTACATAAATGAACAACTCTTGGATGATACAAATCAAAAAACCTCCTTCTATATATAGGAGTCCATGGGGTCACAATATGATCCTAGCCGACCTAAAAATAATAATGTAAGTGCACAGTAATAACAATATTGGGGTTATAGGGGTATAGGAATAACAATAAGCGGGCTACAATAACAACAATAAGGTGTTACTCTAGTAATATAGGGACCTAACAGTTGACCATGATTGACCATGGTATACCACGCTTATCCATGATTATCATTTTGAAACAATATTTTCATAATGTAACATTGGACCATGGTTTAAACAATGATTTATTTTCATATTGAGAAAATATTCATCACAATGCGATGTTGGAACATGGTAGACCACAATTGAATTTATAAAACATGGTTTACCATGATTGATATTATAGACCCAAGGGAATAATACTAAAAACCCAAGGGAATAATATTAAACCCTAGGAATATGAACCCTTATATTAATAAACCCAAGGAATTGATATTATAAACCCAAGGGAATAATAAAATCAAGCGATAAAAATTATAAACCCAAGGCATATAAACCCTAAGATAAATATTACAAACCATAAAATAAATATCTTTGACCATGGTTGATTTCCATATTGAGACAATCGTTGTCACAGTATGACATTTGACCATGGTTGACCATTGATTTTTATATCGAGACAATCTTTGTCACAATGCGACATAGGACCATGGTTGATTTTCATATTTCCACAATATTTATGTTAATAAAAATATTATTAAATATTATAAACCGAAGGGAATAATAAACCCAAGGTATTAATACTAAAACCCCAAGGGATTTTGAACCCAAGGGAATAATACTAGACCCAAGGAATCAATATTATAAACCAAAGGTATATAAACCAGAAGATAAATATTATAAAGCATAAAATAAACATGGTTGACCAATGTTTATTTTCATATGGAGACAATCCTTGTCAAAATGTGATGCTAGACAATGATTGACGATGGTTGACCATGATTTATTTTCATGTAAAAATTATTTATCCCAATATGATGTTGGATGATGGTTTCCTATGGTATATTTTCATATAGACAATAATTGTCACAATGCGACGTTGGAACATGGTGGACAATGAATGATTTTATAAAACATTGTTGACCATGGTTTATTTCCATATTGAGACAAACCTTGTCACAATGCGAAATTGGACCATGGTTAAGGATGTTTGACCATGTTTGATTTTTATATCGAGACAATCTTTGTCACAATGCAACGTTGGACCATGGTTGACCATAGTTGATTTTCATATTGTGACAATATTTGTCATAATGCGACAATTGACCATTGTTGTCCATGGTTGACCATGGTTTGTTATGATTGGCCATCGTTTACCATGATTGATATTATAAATATCAGGGAAAAGTAAACCTAAGGGATTGATGTTATAAACCCAAGGGATTAACACTAAAACCATCTTTATGAAAATAACCATGGTTGATTTTCATATTGGAATAATCTTTGTCAAAATACGAGGTTGGACGATGGTTCACCGTGATTGATTCTATAAAACATGGTTGAGCATAGTTGACCGTGGTTGACCATGATTAAAAATATAAACCCAAGGGATTAATACCAAAAACCTAAGGGATTATGAACCAAAGGAAATAATATTGAACCCAAGGGATTAATATTAAAAACCCAAGGTATAAAAAACCTAAGATAAATATTATAAACCATGAAATAAATATGGTGTACCATGGTTGATTTTCATATTGAGACAATCCCTGTCACAGTGTGACGTTGGAGCATGGTTGACCGTGATTGACCATCATTAAATTCCATATCAAGACAATCTTTGTCACAATGTGAACCATGATTGACCATGGTTGATTTTCTTTTTGACATAATATTTGCCATAATGCGACATTATATCATGGTTGACCATGGTTGACTAGATTGATATTATAAACCCAAGGGAATAATCTTAAACCCATGGGAATAATATAAACCAAAGCTATATAAACCCTAAGATAAACATTATAAACCCTTAAATAAACATGGTTTATCATGGTTGATTTTCCTATTGATACAATCTTTATCAGAATGCGATGTTGGACCACGCTCGGCCATGGTTGAACCCTTAGATTAATAAACCCAAGGGAGTGATATTATAAACCCAAGGTATCAATACTAAAACCCTAATGAATTATCAACCTAAGGTAATAATATTAAACCTAAGGGATCAATATTATAAACCCAAGGTATATAAACCCTAGGATAAATATTTTAAACCCTAAAATAAACATGGTTGACCATGGTTGACTTTCATATTGAGACAATCCTTCTCACAATGTGACATTGGACCATTGTTGACTATGCTTGACCATGATTGATATTCATATTGAGACAATATTTACCACAATGCGACATTGGACCATGGTTGACCATGATTGAGCATGCTTCACAATGATTGATTTTATAAAACATTGTTGACCATTTTTTACCATGGTTGACCATGATAAAGAGAAATTTAATATTTAGAAAAAACTTAATCTTTGATTTCTTAACTATTATTAAGAATATTTTATAATATTTCATAAAGTTTAAATTTCTAGTATCGACCTTTAGTTATTGATAAATATATTCAAATATTGGAGACTGAATTATACAAGTAAACAAAGATACTGAAGTACATATTTTATAAATATTCAATCAAGATTAAATTTCTTTCATTTATTATATAATTAAATTAAAAATCAATTTTGGAGACTGAATTATAAAATAAACAAAGATATTGAGGTAAATGTTTCATTAATATTCAATAAAGATTACATCTCTTTCTTTTGCTATAATTATTAAATTAAAATGTTATATTTTATTAATATTCAATTAAGATTAAATCTTGTTCATCTAATATAATTATTAGATTAAAATTTTAAATGTCCTGAATAGTTATAAATTTCAAGTTGTAATTTAAAAATTTTACTAAAGTATTAGCTTTTTTTAATATAATAAAGAGACATTCCAAGATATAAACTACAAAAACCTCTCAATACTTAAATACAAAGAGTGAAGGGAGCTCTACTTGAATGGTTCATGAGGCACAATACTTGCTACGGTTTTGCAAATGGGGTAGCAAGCTAAGTGGGCACAATTGTGAGGAAAACTCCACATTTAAGCACGTTTGAGCTAGAGGCAATCTGGGATGGGTGACCTCCTGAGAAGTCCTGGTTGCCGAGTGGAGGCCCAGGAAGTGATGATTGACTCTATGGGATTCATTTCACTAGTTTCAACCCCACTTCTTCACCACTATGAACATTGCCTCATGCAATGAGTGCTAAATGGACTATTACAAAACCATGAGAAATTAGTCAACTATGACCCTCATGGAAATGGTCATAGATGAATGACTTACTTAACGCAGTTGAACCCCAAAAATGATATCTAATAAATTGAGGTTATTTATTAATATTTAAGTATTATATAGAGTTTATATTTTTCAAATGTGAAATTAAAATTTCATAATTTAAGTATTTTATTTTAAAATAGGCATAGATAATATAGAATATTAAATTGTAATATTCAAAATTTAACTAAGATATTTTAAAAGCACTAAGTTTTCTTATATAATAAAAAATTATCGAGTTGTTTGTAATGTGATTTTTTGAAAAGTTTTCTTATTTATTTTTCCGATCTAATTTGTCTAAAATCGATTAGGAATCCATTGAAATCACAAGTTTGATGGGTAAAATTTGGACAATCGAAGTGCCATAGAGATTTTTCAGGGTGTTGAATCCATATATGTAGTCAAAAAACTAGTTTAAATAACAAAAATCAAGATTTCACCTCAAATTTTTTAGTCGGAATCCAGCCAGAACTCCAAAAAGTCACATTACAAACAAATCCAAAAACCATTTCAAAATATTCATTAATTAAATTAAATTGAATTTATTTATTAATTATGTATAATTTATTTATTTCAAATATTATTAAATACAAATTATTTATTTTAAAAGTATATCCAAAACAAGGCAATTTGGTAATTGAAATCAATATTTTCAGGATTTCAACATTATAAAAATTTCAAGAAAAGGTTTGAAACATTAAACATTTATTTATTGTTACACAAAAAGAAAGGTAATCCTATGTTAATTACTTTGAAAACAAAAATTACCTTAAATATTTTTAATATATTGTTTAGAGGTTAAAAATATATTTATATTTTTTAATAAGAAACTATAATTTTAAATTAAAAAATAAATTAATTGTCATAATCAACATCCAGTTTATTTAATTAATGGTTTCCACTTTTATATCATTAATTAACGTTCTTGACCAACTTCCAATTTATTTATTTATTGGTTTCAATTTTATCAATGACGACTTGTGAGTTGTTTTTTATGTTATTTATAATGAATAAAAGTAAGAATTGTGTTTCTCAATTAAGAATATTAGGTTTGTAACAAAATTAAGTGATATTTACTTATTTTTATTATCACCCTCGCTTAGGAATCTATAGTAATGTTTCAAATCGCCGGTTAATTTATAATAATTATTCATGTTTTTATTTTCACTTCTAATAAATGCATGTATATAGCCAAGAATTCGTATTACAATTGTGCTTGATGACATCTTTCCAATGAGATAATTATTATGATTTTTTCTCTATTTAAGCTTAGTTGTCATAGTTATCTTTAGCTTACACTGAGTCTCTTTAGTTACTACAAATAATGAATATATTTATATATTCAATATATAAATAATATTTAATATTGTTACACTGATAACCTTGTTTCCTTATATTTTAAATTTTATTTAACATTTGAATGGGTTTTTACACATTTTTTTTACAGATCTATATAGATTTCTTAATCCCTCTCATAGAAAATACTACATATGTTGACACCTTCAATGTTTCAGCGAAGTAGACATCAGATCTCCAATTTCCCCCTTTGCAGAGCATGACTTTGTAGGATAGTAGCTAGGTTAAACAAGAGATGGTGAAATATGGATCAGATCACCTGACATATCATTAGCATTGCATGGAATTTAGGTATGCAAGCCTAGATTTCACGTCCACTCATACAACCATATATCTACACGCCCATTCTCAAAATAGTCAACATACATGTTGTAGGAGATGGACATGTTATTTATGGTGGGAAAGTTGCACTTTACTCCAGGTGGATCTATACTCCAGTATTCGAAATAGCTACAATTATACTTCTCATGAACTTAATTGTATCATTGCTCTCCTGTAACAAGCCTGGTTAAAAATTCATGTAAAAAATATAAGACCAAGGTCATGGGACACATATTCCAAGATGAATAGTGGGAAAAGAATCCTAGTGGGTGTTCATTTGGTTTATTATGGCTAAGGGAATTGGAAAAGGCTTTGGAAATAGCATGATGCATTAATTGGCATTTTATTTATGAAAATAGTGGAACTTAGGAGAAAAAGAAGGTGAAAGGCCACAGGTTTCATGTGAGGAGGAAATTAAAGGAAAATAATGGAAAATGAAGAAAATAGAGGCCTCATTAATAAAAAGGTTTCAGAGGATCAGTTGGAAAGCTTTTACTCTGAATTTTGTCAGTTCAATCTTTGTCACTCTCATTCTATTCTCCCTCTCTCATATTATTCAACACTTAGAGTTTCTTGGAGCACTCTAGGACGAGTCTGGCATACTTGGGATTTGAAGTGGGAAGGCAAAGGAGAAGCACGAAAGTGCAAGAGGATGTCGAGATCAACAATTACAACAAATTTTTCTTGCAAGTACCGAGTGCATGTATGAGTTTCCTGCTAGTTTTGGCATGCATTAGACATGCATGTGGTTTCTTGGTTATGAGTTGTCATTGGAATGGAAGATTTCCTGGATTGAAAGAGGTTTTCCGTAGCATTGACATTTCTTGGATAGCCATGGTGTTGTGGGTTTCTTTCCTTTTGTTTCTTATTTATTCTCATGTTGGGTTCCTTTCCTTTTGTTTCTGGTTGGTTCTCAAGCTCCTTTGGTTGGTTCTTGGAGCCTTGATTGGACAAATGATATAGGGCCCTGTAACATCTTGGATTGATTTACTAGTCCTAGAGCCTTGGTTGGAAAAACTATCTAGAGCCCTTGTTGGGTTGAGTTACTAGTCCTGGAGACTTTGTTGGACAAACACTCTGGAGCCCAACAATATTTGTGGGTTGAGTTACTAGTCCTGGAAGCTGTTATTGGAACAAACACTCTGGAGCCCTATATAGATTTGGTAGAGACCGATCTGGTGATGGTTAGTGATGTCCAACTGTGATGTGGAATCATTTATTAAGGGATGCGATGGTTTGGAATTTGGAAGCCCTAGTTTGGTTTTTTTGGTTTATTCCATGAGATGCCACATTCATGCTTGGAATATGTCACATGGGTGATTGGCTGAAAGAAATATTTGGTTTAGCCCAATATATAGTCGAGTGGTACGTGGAATTCCCATACCTAGTTTCATTTTTCATATGTTAGTAAGAGCTCCTTTCCTTTTGTAATTGATGGGTAAATGTACTTGTTATTATGTCACAATGATGGATGTTTTATCATTTTTATTTTGTTGGTTATGATCATGATTAAGGATAGATTTGGGTTGTGGCTCTCATCATGTTTTCGTTACTATATGAAATTTTAATGAATGAATGACCTAATAGATAACATTGTAGCTATTGGGAGGATATAGTTGCTCTCCTTAACTATTCTTAGATAATCATGAGTTCCCTATGTTCATATCTATTGTTATGACCTAGATATTACATGTTCATGATGTTTTTGGAGAGGTAAATCCCCTCTGCAGACAAAGGCGATCCCACTAGCCATAGAGTGGGTCTAGCAACAAACAAAACACGCTACGATATAGTTTTCTAGTTACAAAAGACAAAGCTACGATAAATATCCTACCTCAAGTCCTACGCTGTTGTTGTCGAAAAAGAAGTGTTGCTTCCCATTCCTAGCTCGACAGATCACAATCCTTTCACTCACTGCGTCTGGACACCTGTACACATGCAGAGGAAAACGACGACATACAACGTAATAATTCAAACATGTAAATATCAATCAGTTGGAAAATATTGAATCAAATTTAATTACACAGATAAGCAATACAACAATGGAACCAATAACATAGTCAAGCAATTATTAAAATGTGAAAGAAAGATTACAACTGAGTTCTGACGTCATGTTCTTCCTTTGGCAGGGCTTCCAGCAGAGCGTGTCTCACAAAGCTTGTCGGGAATTTAGACAAGGCTCTTTCTCTTATGGGGTTCTCCTTAGCTTTGCTCTCAATAGTTGCTCAGTTACAGTTTTCTTCCCAAATTTTCATCTAGGTTGCAAATAGAGAGGGCAAGCTTTTATAGAGGGAGAAGGAGAGGTTAGGATCCCTATAATCATGGGGGAGAGTCCTATCTCTTAGGAAGGTTCCATGAGAGGTGGAAAACCACTTCCTAAACAGGGAGATCCGGAGCCAAACAACCCAACCTCTTTTTGATGATTCATTCTGAAGTTGTTAGAATCAAAATTTTGCCTTTTATTTTTAAAAAACATTCCCAAATATGCTTGGTGTGGGCAATACATAGGGACAAAGTGCCAGGTGGCACGGGCTTAGTGCAAATTTCCCAGGTCGGCGCAAGTGATGAACTCGCTGCTCGCGCCAATGCCCAAACATATGTTTTTAGTAAGTTTATGAGGAAATGTTCTCAAGGAGGATGCAATCAAGGTGTTTTCAGGACATTTTATTGTTCACAGGTCACAGGAATAGTCCTCCAATGTACAGGACAAGGGATTTCAGGGATGGTGACAAAATTTTGTGTAACAGATGTGTTTGACGAAATTACTGTCATGGTTGGGGTTGGCTAGGTCAAGTCCTTGATCAAGTTTTGTGTTAGAGGCTTTGTCTTGTTATCACTTATTGTCCTGGAAAGTCCCATCAAGTTCCGAGAAATGGTTGGAGACTAGCCCTGAAAAAGTAGCTTAAATCTCACAGTCTCTCGCACATAACTGGCTAAAAAAGACTGTAGTCTCGCCCTTGTAGGCATTGTGGGAGCGACTATAGGGTTCCAATCATATCGATGCCTTGTCATGGGAGTGACTAGGGGTTTAATTCATTGAATGGATAGGTTAACTGAAGGGTTGGGCACTTGGAGTGGTGGATTATCTCTTATGGGTCCTGTAGCACCTGAGGGAGGTATATAAAGTGTTGGTTAGCCGATTCCACTTCCTTAACTGCACTTATGGAGTTGAGTCATATCATATTAACTCTTCGTCATATGTTTACCCTGGTTGGTCAGTTACCTAGGTAGATGTGGGAGGAGGGTGTTACATAGTGGTATCGGAGCATGGTTTCATTATCTCTGGGTGGTGTCTAGTTTTTTTTCTCTTTGTGTGACATCTGATACGATATAGTGGTATAAGAGAATGGTTTTTTTCTCTTTGGGTGGTGTCTAGTTTTTGTTCTCTTTATGTGATATTTTAAACCACATAGTGGTATCAGAACATGGTTTCATTCTCTTTGGGTGGTGTCTCGTTTTCTTTCTTTATGGGTGATATCTGATACCACAAAGTTGTATCAAACCATGGTTCACACCTTAGACTGGATTGGAAGTGTGTGTTGGTCATGCATTCATGTATATTTCATATGTGTTCCTTATGCTTGTGGTCTATGTTCTTGTTGCATAGGCATTGCTTTGGTCATAATTGCAGTGGTGTCGCAATGTGAAATTTGGTGTTGTTGATCGGATGTGGTCATCATGAGTGTATGTCAGTTATGCATTTGTTGTGGATGTTAGTGTCTATAGGTCATTTTGCATGCACTGTTATGGTTATGGGTATGCATGCATAATAGGTTAGATATGCATTGTGAGGTCACTTTATGTAGTTATGTCATCGTGATATTGTTGATAAGATATGATGTTGATATGATTGGCTAAGATCGAGTAGGAGATGCAGATTATTAGAGCAAGGTTGCATCACCATAATTTGGCATAAGAGAAAATCGTCATATAGGTATTGTATTTTTGGCATGCAGGTATGTTACTTAATGGATTTTTATATGCATTAGGGTTATATACATGTTTGTCATTTTAGTGTTTTGTGGTTACATGCATGGTAGATGCTATTGAATGAGTGTGGTCATGTGAACATGTGTCGAATATTCATGAATGATAGTAACTTGTTGTTAAATGCATTTTATTTTATTTTATTTTATGTTAGTTAACTTTATAATTATGTTGTATGTTGTTGATAAGTATGTAATATGTTAACTTTTTTATTATTATATGACATTTAACTTGATGATTATGTTATATTTTGTTTATAATTATGTTATATGTTAAAATTTTTATTGTTATATGATAGTTAAATTGATGATTATGTTATATGTTTTTGATGAGTATGTTATATGTATTGTGTTGATCCGGATTGATATGTGTAGATGGTTATCGTTGTGACATTCAAGTATGAGATGATATATTTGTGATTTTGGGTCATATTATTCTGGACTCACTTCTGCAGATGTGGTAGCCTCCCTTGAGATACATTGGGGTATGATTTTAGTTATGTCGTCTAGCATGGTATCTTTACAAGTTAATTGAATGTTTGATTAATTTCATGATATGATTATGTTTCTATAACATTGCATGAAGGAATTATTTTGTTTTAAGATGGTTTTACTAACATATTATTTATTGAGACAACTGATATGTAATTGAATTCAAGTGAGTTCTATTTGTAGTGTTATGAATTATGACTATGAGTTGACTATTGATTATGACATGGTTGATAGTCTTGGTAAAGATTAATTTCAATTACTAGATATGATGTCTTGATATTTGAAATATGTGGCTAATATTAGGAAAAATACTAACAGGGGGTGCAGGGGGGGTCAATCAGTATTTTAAAAGTTACTTAACCTTCTCATTTCTATTCATATTTCTATACATGACTTTAATGAGGTAAACTTGCATATGTACACTACTGTTATGAAGACAACCAACGTATATCTAGTTAACTATCTTTTCAATTAATTCTTCATTTTTTAAACTTGAACCAGTGTATCAGTACTTCATTAGGAATTATTTAAACTGTAATCAAGAGTATTAAGAATAGAATAAATCATAACACATAGTAAACAAATATGAACACTAGGATTTTTAGGTGGAAACCCAATGTGGGAAAAAAAACCATCGTTGTTGCCGACTTTGTCTTCTTCTTTAATTAAGAAAAATATTATTTACAATCTTGTACTGGTGTAGACTCATACCAATATGCAGGCACCCACATATATAAGACTCCAAAATTCTCATTCTCCAGCACCTACTAGAAGGGAGCTATAACACCCTTATCTTCAGTTATTTGTGGATCACTTTTCATAATGTTTCAAACTGGATCCACCTGATCAAAATATTACAACTTGTAGGCCAACTTTCATCAAATTTTCAAACTAGGCCCAATGCCATCATCAAATAATTGAATAAAAAATTCAATCAATGAATCTCAATTAACCATTGCAACCAATCAAACTAAACTAGAACAGATCATGTCAATGCACTATTAATCATCAAGCCATACATTGTTATCCATCACTGAAACCAACTGCTGCCACTACATACCTTGATCAACAATATTCCAAAATGTATACATTATTGCTATGAATAATAACCTTATATACACATGATTTTACTTAAGAAAACATGTGTATAGATCTCAAAACACAAAACCCTCAGGCTGAATCACTGCACCACTGAAATCAATCACAGAAACACAATTATCATCCATCACAGATCTTTGAGCCACTTCTAGATCATTACATACTAGCATCAATATAATTCAATATTTCATTCAAAAATCATTCAACAGAACCAGAACTATCACATACATATTATCGTGAAGAAGACAACATCGAAAGGAAATATGATTCACAATAACGTTGATCAAACATCATTAATTGCTCATAATTCAGAAACCCTAGAATATATATCTATATATATATATATATATGTGTGTGTGTGTGTGTGTGTGTGTGTGTTTTTCTTATGAAGTACTTCCACGTATATATGTTCTTCTCAAGATGCATATCCACGTCAAATATTTCCATATTGCATAAACGATATGCGACTTAACATAATAACATTTGTGTATGCACGCGATCTTCCTGAAACAAATCTATGTATAGATATATAATCACTAAATCATATATTCATTGCATGACATAACATCATTCAAACCCAAATCTCAGCATAGACACACATCATAACATTATCAACACAGATATATCAACGCATAAGAAGATTATTAATTTTGTAGTCATTTCAGATCTATAAGACCTAATTCATCATCACACTCTCAAATGCACACTTATTTTAGGTCAAACCATTCATCGATAACCCATTACTTTCACACAAATCACTTTGATCTTCATCTCCTTATATAGCTTAAGACTTAGCCAATACCATTGGACAAACCCTTAGTAATGTCGATGGTATTCTTTGACAGGATCAAATATTCATTGTTGTGCTCAATACTATGGGACAATACCATGGCAAATACCCCTCGTATTTAGAATACCATTGTGCAAAAACTATATGCCCTTTTTCTTCTCCATACTCACGTATGTACGTGGCTTGTCTTCACAGAACCTGTGTGTACTTCTCAAAACATCACCTTCATTATTCCTCTGTCTATGAACTACTATTTCTTTGTCAAACTATTTGTCATATTTGTACTATCCTGTAGACCCATCCTCTTATCCCCATCATCAAGTAGGTTTACATCAAGGACAACACATTTTTCACAATGCCAATTCCATCAAGGACAACACATTGTCATAATTCCAACAATCTCCCCCTTTGGAGTTGATGGAAACCACTTTGGTGTTTGGTTACGAACCATCTATAGAGATATACCAAGCTTCTCTCCAACCATGCTTTCTCCAAATACCAATCTACTCTACCCCTTCTAAATCAAGGGAAAAGGGTTGAGGAATGCTAAATAAAGGCTTCTCTCTCACATGTTGAATCTTCTAGAAGATGTACAAAGAAGTACAAGACTTTATGATTCAATTAAATATGGCCTTTCCTATCACCAAAGACTCATGTTTACATCAATTACCCATCATAGTGGGTTTACATATTCGACTCAACATTACATCAAGTTCCCGACATGGGATTCCACACATAATTGACTTGACCTCAATAGTCTAATCATGACTAAGTATTACAATGATTACATCATGGGAATTTACAAGACCTTAGCATCAAGTTACATATATGAAATTTATAACCAAGAAGAAAAGACCTCAATAGTGAGGCATTAAGGCCAATGTAGTTTGTATTAATCACCATATACCATATAGTATCTGTACCATAATAATTGGACAACAACACCATGAACATCATCAAAAATCAGTGCAAAAAAATCGGCAACATGTGTTTCTTCAGTAGCATCGCCAATATACTTATCAAGGAATGTTAGAGAAATCATAATTCCAACAATGTAATATAAGAAGCAAGGAAAATTCTCCCACCAAACCTATGCCAAATGTTCATTGTTAGATCTGATCACATCAACTCATTCATCAGTTAGGTAATTAAAGTAACGCCATTAGTCAAGGTATCAATGTAATATTGGATAAACTCATAAACCATAAGTATATGAGCATAAACATATTGTAACTAACTGATGTCAGAACTAGAAAACTAAACTAGCAAAAGTATATCATAAATTTTCCCTAACTCATTCCCACTAATATTTCATTATAGAGAAAAATATGTGACTATTTGGATCAAAATATTTGTGTGTGTGTGTGTGTGTATATATATATATATATGATTTTTCTTCATAAAATCCGCTTACTGACAGTAAACTGTAATAAATTTCAATTTCATCTCCCCCTAAACTTGAAGGATTGGTTAGAATAATTAAGAGAGTGATGAATCAAAGACCACTCCTAATTTTTTTCTGAGATACTCAAAGGAAACACATGGATGAGGCTTTGTAAATATATTTGCAACTTCTTCTTTTGAGGAAACGTACTCCAATTTGACCTTTTTGTTAATAACTTGTTCTTTCAGAAAGTGATACTTGATTTGAGTGTGCTTGGTTTTTGAGTGCATGATAGGATTTTTTTAAATACTTATGGCATTGGTGTTATCACATAAAATGGGAATAGGTGGAGAAAAAATGATTAGAATATCCTACAATTTTTGCATCATCCAGAGAAGTTGTGTGCAGCGATATGCAACAACAATATATTTTGCTTCTGCAATAGATAAATAAATGGAGCTTTATTTTTTCCTGAACCATGATACCAAGCAGGGTCCCATGTAGAATGCTCCTCCACTCGATCATCAACATTACCTACCCAATTTGAATTTATGTAAGCATGAAGAGTAATATATGCATCATTGGGATACCAAAGTGGACTTATTTTGACTACATGAATATGAGTTTCTTTTGAACTTGCTTGAAACTATTCAACAATCCCAACTGCAAGCATGATATATGTTCTTGTTCCTATAAGATAAAATAAGCTTCCAATCATAAACCTTTATTTTGGTTGGTTGAATGAGCAAGAATAATCATGCGAACTGAGATTACATCCTGTTACCATTGGTGTGCATAGGCTTGCAACCTTCCATTCCATATTTCTTCAAAATATGCTTGAGGTACTTTTCCTGTGATGGGAATATACCATTATTTTCTTGTTATTCTTAGATACCAAGGAAGTATGTTATTTCACCAAGGACATTTCAAATTATTGTTGCATGATAGAAGAAAATATTTGACTCATAGACCCTTCATTGCTTCCAAAGATGATGTCATCCACATAAACAACAACTATTAAAAGTTTACCATCATCCATATTTATATATACGTTGTTATCGACAGACCCCTTAGTGAAACATTGTTGTTGAATATACCATTCAAGATGATAATACCATGCATCAGGAGCTTCTTTTACTCCATATAATTATTTCTTGAGTTTGCAATCAAGATTTTTGTCCTTTCGTAGAATTCCCTTCAGTTTGTTCAATATAGACTTCCTCTTTTAGGTCCCCATTTAGAAATGCAGATTTAACATCCATTTGATAAAATTTGACACTATGGAATCCTGAAAATGCAAGAAACATTCTTATGGTTTCAATTCTCGCAATACGTGAAAATGTTTCTTCAAATTCTACTCGTTGTTGAGCATAGCCATTGTACACGAGTCTTTCTTTGTTTCTAATTACTTCTCCATTTTCATTTAGTTTATTTTTGAATTCCCATTTTTTACCAATAACATTTTTATCATGAGGTATTGGTACTATTTCCCATGTATGATTCTTTTCTATTTGGTAAATTTATCCTTCCATAGCCTTAACTTGAATTTCATCTTTATTTTCTTGATTTACATTTTACGGTTCAATTGTGGATAGTAAAGCTAAATAACTAGGAGTCCCAATAAGATCTCTTCTATTCTGTACTCTATCTTCCTTTTCACCTAGAATCTAAGATTCTGGATGATTTTTTTGAACATGCCTTGATGGATTCTTTTATGATGCTTCTGTATTTTCAATTCATTCTTATGATGCTTTACTATTTTCTTCTCTTACATCCTTTTGGATATTTGTAGATATGCATTCATCATCTCCTCATGCTTCCCTTTTGTTACCTATGCATGCTTCATCGATGACAACATCAATACATTCAACAATATCTTGAATTCTGTAATATCCATTTTTAGGAATTTCTGCAATTTCTTCAATGAGGACGTTGTATAAGGAAAACCATGCAATACAAACACTGAGCAGGACGTGGATCCTCTTTTATATGTTGTATTTAGCTTAAATATAAAAGGTAATTATAAATAAATCATTCTAGCTACACTAAACAGATCTCCCCAACTCAAATATGCTCAAAAGCACCCCAATCCCACTACTTCATAAAATAGAAATGTCGGAGATTGAAACAGTGTTATTTTTATTATGAAATATACATTAAAATATAATGAAACATATATCTAGAGCTTTCATTTATTATATAATCATAAATGAGAGGTTTGACCTCTTTTACAAGCACATCGGAGCACCCCGGCAAGGGTTTCCGGAAAAATAGCAACACAAGATACATCACTGCAAAAAATAACGCAGTACCCAGCAAATATATATTAGAAAATGATAAATTTAATCTGAAATAGACAAATAATACAAAAATTGGCTCAATGCCTCCCTAAATAGACCTCCTGGAGTGAAATAGACACCTCCTCCTCCGAAACAAGCATAAAACAAGAGGGTTTCACCCAGCTGCTGCTGCTACTACAGAAATGATGCAGTTACTGGAGGTGACTACACTGTATGTGATTCATAATGGATATCCTCAAGAAAAATGGTGAAAATTAAGCTCACGACCTCCTCCTTAGATCTCCCAATCAGTGAGACCAAAGGTAATGGGGGAATTCCCGCATGAGAATTCCTTGCACTAAACAGTGCTACAACTCTGGCTAAACATTTGAAGCTTGCAATCAGTCATAAGACCAAAAAAATATGAATAATGAATGCCTCCTTTGATGCTATCTCCTCCTTCTTATCCTTGGTGAGCTTTCCCACCCCGGACCCCACCCATTGGTGATGTGACTTCCTTGAGAAGATTCCCCTTTCAAAACTGCATTGCCCTAGTAGCTTTCCCTCTTGTGACATTGTTGTTAACTTGGTCAATTGGATCTAGCTCATTTCTTTGCCCTTCTTTCACACCAAAGTGGACTTATTTTGTCCTTCTAATCCAATCCCTTTTCACACTAGGATATGTTTTATTGTCTTCCCTACTTCTTATTTCAAAAATGGAGCAGTTATAATATTCCAAGTAGCAGTGGCTAATTGGGAATATTACACTCCTCCCCACTCAAAATTTGCTTGCCCACAATAAATAGTAAAGAAGGATGTTGCAAGATCTTCTCTCCCTCCCAAGTGGCATTCTCATCTGGTAGATTCCTCCATCGAATTAGATATTCCTTGATGACTCTGTTTCTCATCTGCCTCTCCCTTGTGTCTAAGATTTCTTCTAGTTGCAAGATTAAGTGGCCCTCATCATCAATAGGGGGGAGATCCATGTTAGCAACTACATTCCTCCCAATGGCCTTCTTGAGGCAAGAGACATGGAAGATATTATGGATCTTCTTCCCCTTAGGAAGCTCCAACTCATATGCTACATTATCAATACATTTGACCACCCTATATGGCCCATAGAAACGTGGTTTGAGCTTCTCAGCTCCCTTCTCTTTGAGTGTGGACTATTTGTAAGGCTGAAGACGTAGATAGACAAGATCTCCCACCTCAAACTGTCTTTCTATCCAACCACGGTCTTCATACATCTTCTGCTCATTCTGGGTAGTGGCAATGTTGTCTTTGAGTGCCCTGAGTATGTCCTAATTCTCCTAAATCCATTCCTTTTCCCTTGGATCTTTACTTTCCCCAAACATAACATCAGAAAATGTGAGTGCTTCATACCCATATAAGGCTCGGAATGGAGTCATGCCAATAGAAGTATGGTGAGTAGTGTTGTAACAATACCCTCCTAGGTGGAGCCAACGCAGCCAAGCTCTCTGCTGCCCTGCCACATAGTTCCTCAAGTAGCCTTCTAGCCACTTGTTCACTATCTAATTCTTTCCATCAGTTTGGGGATGATAGCTAGTGCTTGGAGTCAACTTAGTCCCCACTAACCAGAAAATTTCTTGCCAAAATCCACCCATGAAGCAGCTGTCTTGATCACTCACTATGGTCCTTGGGAGACCATGGAGTCTAAACACATCTCTGAAGAAGAGCCTAGCTACCTATGAAGTAGTATAATGTGCAGAAATGGAAAATAAATGAGAGTAATTTGTTAGTCTATCAACAACAACAAAGATACAGTCCTTACCCTGCACTGTCGGTAAGCCGATGATGAAGTCCATAGAGATACTTTCCCACTTCCCATTTGGAATAGGTAGTGGCTACAATAACCCAACAGGGTGATTGTGTTCTACCTTGTTTTGTTGACAAATGGTGCACTCTCTAACATGTCGGAGCACATCCTCCTTGAGACCCTTCCATGAGAATCTCTCTCTGATAGCCCTGTAAGTATTTGTTAAACCTTGATGCCTGGAAAGTGGGGAATCATGTGATGCCAATAAGATCTTCTCCTTGAGCTTAGAGTTCTTAGCCAAGAAGATCCGATCTTGGTAATAGATTACCTCATCCATCACTGTAAACCTCTCATCCGATACCACCCCATCAAGTATCTCACATGCAAAATCATATTTGGAATACTCAACTAAAATTTGAGCTTTCTAATCTGCATCCATGCCCCTCAAAGACAGTGTTATAGGCCTCCTAGATAGTGCATCAGCTACTACATTACCCTTCCCCTTGACATGTTCTATGTCAAAATCATAAGCTTCGAGTTTTCTCACCCACTTCTTTTGTCTCTCCTGGAGTTGTCTCTGTTCAAGGAAGAATCTAAGACTATTATGATCAGTCTTCAACTTGAACTTATTCCCCACCAAGTATTGCCAGAATTTGGCTAATGCATGCATGATGGCCAACATTTATTTATCATAGATGGTGTATAACCTCTCATGAGGGAGTAGCTTCGTGCTCTCAAAGGCTATAGGATTCCCACCTTGCATCAAGACTGCCCCAATACCTTCACCTAATGCATCACATTCTAGCACAAAAGGTTGAGAAAATTCAGGCAAAACCAAAATAAGACAACTACTCATTACCTCTTTGAGCTTATCAAAATCCCTCTATGTTGTAGGTGTCCAATGGAAAGCTCCGTTCTTTGTCAAGTCAGTGAGTGGTGTAGCTAGTTGTGAAAATCCTTTCACAAACTTCCGGTAATAAGTGCATATGACCACAAACCCTCTAAGTTTTGTAACATTCCTGGGTTCAGGCCAATCTCTGATAGCCTGGATCTTCTCCTCATGTACCCTCGCTCCATCCACTCCTATGATGTGCCCCAAATACAACATATCTGTTAGGCCAAATTCACATTTGGAGAGCTTGGCATAGAATTGTTGCTCCTTGAGGATATGTAAAACTGTCTCAATATGTTGCAAGTGCTCCTCCCAAGTGCAGTTGTAGATAAGAATATCATCAAAGAAGACCAATGCCAACTTTCTCAAATGACCACAGAAGATGTGGTTCATGCCAGATTGGAAAGTTACTGAAGCATTGGTCAGTCCAAAGGGCATTACTATAAACTCAAAGTGCCCATAGTGACATATGAATGCTGTCTTGGGGATATCTTGCTCCCTCACCTTGATTTGATGATACCCAGATCTCAAATCAATATTTTAGAAGTATTTAGATCCCCTCAACTCATCCATGAGTTCATCGATCTTGGGTATAGGCTACCTGTTCTCCATATTCGTCTTGTTCAAGGCCCTATAGTCAATGCACATCCTCAATGTGCCATCTTTATTCTTTACCAAAACAATAGAGGAAGCAAAAGGACTAGTACTAGGTCGAATGTGTCCTAGAGCTAGCAGTTCTTGGATAGCTCTCTCAATCTCATCCCTATAAGCCTTGAGGTTCCTATAAGGAGTGGTGATTATTGTTTGGATCCCTTGTTCCAACTCAATGGTGTGTTGAAACCCTCGGTCAGGAGGTCTCCGTGGTGGGATATCTCCAAATACTATATAATACCATTCCAAGAGAGACTGAACATATAGATGCACTGGTGAATCCTTGACCTTCACCTCTGATATATGTAGCTCCACTACCCATTCAACATCCCCTCTACAGAGATCTACCTCCATCTTGTGTGCTGAAAGAACCTGAGGGGGGTATGTGTTTATACCCTTGATATTTTGTTGTTGGCCATCCTTCCCTCTTGTCCATTCCATCTCCAAGGTTCTCCAGTTAGTGGTAACTCTCCCAAGAGTGATTAACCACTGGAATCCCAATATGACATCGGTGTTTGGAATATCTACCACAAATAAGTGGTCTGTCAATGTGTAGGTCCCCATAGTAATTGTTAGTGCCAGAACATACTTGGCACATTGCAAGGTCATAACTCTTGGGACCAAAACTGAAAATCCCTCAAACTCCTCCATGTGGATTCCTCTCCTTTGTACCAGTTGTGCATCAATAAAATTATGAGTGGCTCCACTATCTATCAACACAGAAAAACTTTTCCCCATGATAGTACCTCTCACCCTCAAGGTTAGATAATTTGGGACTCCTCTTAATGCTGCAATAGCTCCCCCTCTTGGAGAAAATTCTTCCATGGATTGTATAGCACTGGCATCCTTCTTAGAGAAGGTATTGACATGATGTGTCCTTCTTGCAACACATTCTCCCTCCAAATCCTTAACATGGATTGTCTTTCTTGGTCTTGAGTGAGTCTCTTGCTGCAAAAAGGTTCTTGCCTTGGGCAAGATGTGTTGTAGATCTCTAGCTTTCTCCACAAATTCAAGGAGTGTGGTTGGTTTAGTGGATTTGACCAACCCTTGTAATGGTTCAGCCATCCCATTCATAAACATGCATACCTTCCTGCTCATATTGAGGTTGGATACCATCACTAAAAGCTGCAAATACTCAGCAATATAGTCCTCAAGATCTCCCTCCTGCTTGAGCTTGGTTAACTTGGAAAAATGGGCTTCCAGATCTCTTGAATCAAACCTCTCCACTAGCTTCTTGGTGAAAGCTGAGTATGAAGTGATCTGATGATGCCAAAGTGTGGTTAGTCCATGAAACCACCATTCTTGAGCTTCCCCTTCTAGGTGCAGCGCAACTATCTTGATGGATTCTATCTCAGTAACCTTGTTGAGCTGGAATTATGTGTCCGACTTCTCCACCCAAGCCTTGGCTGTGCACTTAGGTGTCCCATAAAATGTGGGAAAGAATAACCCTACCATACTGCGCTATAGGGCTGATCCATGCATCAATTTCTCCTCCTTTTGATGATGATTAATCCTCCTCCCATCCTTGATCCAACAAAACTCCTGAAAGCTCAAGTGCTCCTTGAACCCTTGAGACTAGAATTCATATTCTTCAAAATATTATCCCAGGGTTCCCTCCTTGTCTCCTCCCATTAAAAATTAAGGCATGGTAGAGCATTGTGATGCAGATGATTGCCCCATGCCATTTGCAGTGCTAGTGCTTGCCTCATGGCAAAACTATATAGAATCCCCTTCATGTCTCATCTCCTTGAGGTCCCTTGCAATGTTATACAGGGTTTGAAGTAGGAGATTCAAAATTTCTTCCTCCTCCATGCTGAATATAAATCCCCCCCACAAGCTAAGCCAAGAGTAGAGCTCTGATACCACTGTAATATCCCTTTTCAAAAATTTCTTCAATTCCTTCAATGAGGACGTTGTATAAGGAAAAACATGCAATAAAAATGCTGAAAAGGACTTGTATCCTATTTTATATGTTGTATGTAGCTTAAATATAAAAGGGAATTAGAAATAAATCATTTTAGCTACACTAAAAAGATATCCCCAGCTCAAATATGCTCAAAAGCACCCCAATCCCACTACTTCATAAAATAGAAATGCCGGAGATTGCAACAACATTATTTTTATTATGAAATCTACAAAAAAATATAATGAAACACATATTTGGAGCTTTCATTTATCATAGAATCAGAAATGAGAGGTTTGACCTCCTTTACAAGCACATCAGAGCACCCCGACAAGGGTTTCCAAAAAAATAGCAACACAAGATACAGCACTACAAAAAATAACGTGTTACCCAGCAACTCTGTATTAGAAAATGCTAAATCTAATATGAAATAGACAAATAATACAGAAATTTTCCCAAGGCCTCCCTCAGTAGACCTCCTAGAGTGAAATAGACACCTCCTCCTAAACAAGCATAAATCAAGAGGGTTTCACCCAATTGCTGCTGCTACTGCAGAAATGATGCAGTTACTTGAGGTTATTTCACTGTATGTGATGAAAAATGGATCTCCTCAAGAAAAATGGTGAAACGTAAGCTCAAGACCTCCTCTTTAGATATCCCAATCAATTAGACCAAAGGTAATGAGGGAATTCTCGCATGAGAATTCCTTGCACTAAACAATGCTGCAACTCCAGCTAAACAGTTGAAACTTGCAATTAGTCATAAGACCAAAACAAGATGAATAATGAATGCCTCCTTTGCTGCTATCTCCTCCTTCTTATCCTTGGTGAGCTTTCCCACCCCAAACCCCACTCATTGGTGATGTGACTTCCTTGAGAAGATTCCCCTTTCAAAACTGCGTTGTCCTAGTAGCTTTCCCTCCTCTTGTGACAACGCTGTTGACTTGGTAAACGAGATCTAGCTCATTGCTTTTCCCTTCTTTCACACCAAAGTGGCTTTATTTTTTCCTCCTAATCCAATCCCTTTTCACACAGGGATATGTTTTATTGTCTTCCCTACTTCTTATTTCAAAAATGGAGTAGTTATAATATTCTAAGTAGCAATGGCGAATTGGGAATATTGCAAATTATTTTATTGTAGCTTTTATATCCTTTTCTTCTAGAGGAGTATCCAAGTAGAATTCCTTCATCTTCTCTACCTTCAAAATTTCCAAGCTTATAATCATTATCCTTTATGTCACATTTTATTCCAAAGACTCTAAAATGATTGACAATTGGAGGCTTACCGAACCAAAGTCCATGAGGATTTTTATCTATGTTTACATGGACATGGGATTTGTTGAGAATAGTCACAGATGTATGCGTTGCTTCACCTCAGAAGGTATGAGGTGTCGCGGACTCATCAATAATTACATGTGCCATTTGTTGAATTGTTTTGTTCATTATTTCTGCCACCCCATTTTGTTGAGGATTTTTGGCTATAAAGAACTTCCTCTTGATGTGATGTTGTTCAGAAATTTAGTTGAA